>UZAN01039432.1:104673-122747 GCA_900618425.1 Echinostoma caproni | reverse complement strand
CGCGGCGCTCGCGAACTCCAAGCGAGGTCTGACGTGGGAGGTGTACAATGCCTTAAAACCGTCGTATGAGAGTTTGGAAAACGAACGACGAATGGCTTCAAGGATTTTCAATGTGTGGTATCTGTTTTCTCCGCAATGCTCCAGTAACACTGCGGTGAACATGTACAGTATTTTCAGCGTTTAGGGGTTTTAAATGCATGTGCAGGACCGGCGTAGTCCATTTCAACTTCAAAATACTGGCGTCCATTTTGTCGGCTTCGGTGTGTCAAGCCCGGTTTTAAACAAATCATCGTACTCGAAATAGTGTGACCAGTCCCCACCGTTTGAGTTTGAAGTAACGCCACCCACCAAATAATGGTAATGTACGATGAACTTTCACACTGAGACTGTCTGAGAGAGTACGGAAATGACTAAGATGGGTGACAGTGGTGAGACTGGAACTCAGGAGCTGTAGGTAAATGTTTTAATAATCTTCACTACCGCCAACCAAGACGGTGTTATTTACCGGACGTTTTCATACAGTCTTTGGCCCTCATCGAAATTATCCCGTTTTTGTAATTTGTCTACTTCTCACCGAAATTCCTCAGATACAGCATCATTTGTTGCTTTTGGTTATTTTGCTCAAAGTTGATTTCGCATGAAGTTCATGGGTAATGATCGGCATAAATCAATTCGTGTTACTCGAACAGAATGAGGTTTTGCTTCAACATGTCTATCATGCAACTGCATTCACACTCGTTTCATGTTACGGAGCTTCTATAGGAATTTGATTGTTTGAATGTTCCTTAGGAAAGCTTTACAGAAACCCGCAACCCATTATTAATCTTATCAACGAAATTGTCGTATCCACAATTACATAGCCCTATCCGTTTTAATTGAAAAACTTAGTAGTTTCCAACTACACTCTGGGAGGTCAGAACACGTCCATTTCACTTTTTCCACAAATTATCACCCCAGCACACATGTTTCTCATCATCATAGTTAAATAACATCAATGACTGTCTCACCATTTCCAGTGGAGAAAAACTAGACTGATCTGCATTAAAACTGGTGATCGCAAAACAAAACTGGTCTTCTTTATCGATGAGCGCTCAATCCTGGCATAAATTGTGTACAGTAAACAGTATCGCACGTTTCTCAAATCCGTATTGAAATAGTATGGAGGAGGAGCAGATTGAGATTTCCCGGTCCGATATAACAGCTTGTTACTGATGTTCTTCTGCGGTTACACTTTTGAATTAACTTTGTGTTCTCCAAATTAGTTCATCATCTTCTAGTATGAAAAAATACACAGAAATAAACAAATCATTATCAGAAACTTTATTCTGGGTCAGCGGATCGGGTGGCTAATATCCAATTGGAGATACATTGAACTTCAACATTTGACTAGTTCTACAACCTTGCTTTGCATGGTTCCCATGATCAGTGATGGTTAGGGCGTACTGTTACATTTCAGTTTGAAAATGGTTCATTTATCTCGAAAACATCTAGCCGTATGAAAATAATTTCAACATTGATACCCATTTTTTATACAGCTTTACTTATATAACCCCTAGATATTCGGAACTTTTCACAGTGCACATTGTCGCACCAGCAAACAGACACACAAATAAATTCTAACAAGGGCTGCAGTTATCGCAATTTATTAGAGTTAGATCTTAACACAGGACTGAATGTGGCCATCTCACGGATCAAGAAGTTATTTATCAATTCATTCTTTGAGAAAAGGAACGGGTCACAGTATGGAGTGGAGCCCCGTGCGCTTTGCCTCAGCTCAGTAGGAAAACAGCGTGCTGCTGTCTTAGACACAACAACTATGTGCCACAGAGGGCATGCATCCGTTCAGACAATAGACATGCTGGGCAGTTTATGAATACTACTTTAAAATTTAAACAGTATGCCCTGAAAAGAGAAGGAAGGAATAGGTTTTCGGTTTCATTCAGTCAAGTCAAGTCAATAATAGCTTTGTGCACCCCAATGGGTGAATTATCAGCATCTACACCATATTTGTTGATACAAATTTACAAAATCATACACAATTAAAATGAAAGCAGTACATATTGCGTTTATCAATGAAGCAAGTAATTGTGTATTTCTATGGAACCTTTCTCCTTGTCAACAAGTATACTTGCTTATGATGAGCAGTGGTACGTGTAAATAAACTTTCTAATCTTGAGCGTGTGGATGATATACATACAGCTTCTGAACATTTTTGTGTAGTCGATCGTGAGTGTCTGAGAGTATTTTTGCAGTGAAATTTTCACATGCTTGCAGGTGTCTGTCTATGATAAAATCTGCGAGTCTATCCCTGGCGATGCCATTAAATTTAAAGGTACTGAAACAGCCTTTTCCTGATATAAATTGGAATGAAGAACACAGCAGCACAGTGTTGCACAACACTGTGCTGCTGTGTTTTTTATTCAAATTTAGAGGTGTTTCAGAGATCTCGCCAGCAAATACAAGTATTTCTTCAACATACTCGAGACAATCACTGGGGGGCAATACACCCAATGAAGGAGCTCGCATGCATTCACAAACTTAACAATCAGCCTGTGGGAAACAGAAAGTATTCTCAACGTCGTTTAGCTTCCTTTGAGTTTTGGAAGCTTCTTCGTGGATGGGTGCTTTCAAATCTAAAACAACATCAGCTGCGTACTTACAGCCAATGAATGCAGGAGAAATGAAAAATTATTTGACATACATTGAAAAGAAAAATGGGGAAAATATTGCAAATTGCAGAAAACCAGAAGAAACTGGGCGAGTGGAGGACGTTTAACCGTTGAGCCATGTAAATTGCTTTTTATTTGTAAAATAAACGCGGATCAACCTGATTAACATCACTTTCGGTAATCAGGTCGAATGCGTTTTTGCAGTTTAAGAACACCATTCTGACGGTCTTATTTTTCTTATGTAGTGTCAAAATTATTGACTGAATAAAGTATGCAACGGCATCAAGTGTTGAGCTCGAAGAGCGATATGCAAGTTGATGTATATCGTCTTTGGCAGTGATAAACCACGGTCACAAGCATCTCTCAAATAATTTGAGCATGACTGAC
This sequence comes from Echinostoma caproni, assembly GCA_900618425.1. Lineage (NCBI taxonomy): Eukaryota > Metazoa > Platyhelminthes > Trematoda > Plagiorchiida > Echinostomatidae > Echinostoma > Echinostoma caproni. The sequence continues at coordinate 119,691 of UZAN01039432.1, read as the reverse complement.
GTGCAGGCGATGGGGCGATACTTCCCAGGTTCCTTTTTTGGAATGGGAGTTACCTTGGCCAGTTTCCAAATATCAGGGATTTGCCACTTATCAGACAGTCATTGAATATTTTAGATAGTGGGGCTGATAGAGTGTCCGCACATACCTTGAGTACCACGGATGATAGTTCATCCGGACCTGATGCTTTATTCATCTTTGTTTTCAGTAGATGTTGCAGGACCATGGTGGGTGCCATAGTTGGTATCAGAGCTAAGTCTGGCAGAGCAGTGTACTGTGAAACTGGACTTAACTTGGAATTTAATCTTTTAACGTCGAAAATTCACCTTGTTGTGTTTATTGGTACTGTCACACAGGCGGTTGATAGCTTTCCAAATGTCACGACAACTGAATTTTCTTAGAACAGGGTCGATATACAATTCGTTCATCCGATTTATTTCGGAGTTGATCGAAATTAAAAGCGGCTTGGCATGGGCTCCCTGGCCGTGCTTATAAGCCTCTTATTTCCGCCTAGGTAACTGTTTTATTCGCGGTGGTGAATGTCTGTCTTCATAAACGAAGGCCGTTTTGAGTGGACAACACTGGTTAAAGCAAAAAATAAGGTAGTCGGTAACGTGGTCATAGTGGACAGAAGGGTTCTGATCTAGAAAGACCGAAAAATCTGTGGCTATAATCAGACATCCTAACCTTTCTAGGTTCTCCGATGAACAATTCTTTTGAATCATGATCTTGGATGGTCTTCTTGAGAACGCCTACCGGTACGTTTTGTTGCATATAGTGTGACATAATTTTAAGATATAATGATCTCAACTGCTCAACGGATCGCGTTTCTGCACTTTGAAAACTTGCGGTCTATTTGTAAAATCGAAAAATAGTTGTGAATTGATTCTGGTACGAAAATGCACCAAATTTCGTAGACCCGCTATGGTGAGGAATGTAACATCATGTGTGTTAAAATCACCAAAAATACGCGCAAAGAGTCGCCTGTTCTTCTTATGACGGGGGTAGAAAAATATCAGAAAACTTACTTATATCAGCTGCTGATTTTGCAGGTGACAGGTAAACGTTTCTAAGAAATATAGAACGAAACCCACTCAAAAAACGGGCCTTACATTCGATGACGGGGCAACTCGTTTTAACCACTGAGTATTTGTAGATGACGTGGATTAGTTTACTCCAGTTGTCGCTAACGTAACTAGCAACACCTCCGTCCTGTGGGACGCTCAACCCGATAAAAGTTGTATCCATCCAGTTGTACAATGCTGTTTTGAGGATTTATTCGAGCATAATAATCCCTAGGTTTTTGTATTCCTTTTTCCGTGTGATATCTGCTATCTCATCGACTTTTCCCAACACAACGAATTTTACTTAACAAAATGAGAGGAATTTGCATTTCACTGGTATTTCACTGTCCGAGACCGACTTGCCAATCTGCGTGATGTTTTCTCCCTCTGCGGCCTTGTTTCTTGATAATCCACCTGAACTTATTTTTCACTTTGTTAGAATAATTCCAAAAATGTGCGGTTCGCTCGATAACGCAGATATTTCATAAACGTGCTTGTATAGGATAGCATTTGGTGTCCTTGAAATTGATAGCGATGCCATTTGATGATGAATAAATCCACAAATGGTTGGAAATATGATTTTCAATTTAAATTCATAAACAAGTAATTACATACGATATAATAAACGATATAATTTACTGTTCTGAAGTCAAAGGATAGTGTGCTCGCGTGGGGTTACGGGTTCGAACCGAAGTTCGTTCGATGGATTATCACAGATGATGGACAACTATAAAGTATTTTGTGACTTACCTCTATCGAAATTACTAATTGATTTCTACCTCATTGTTAATATGAAAATGAATCGACTTTTGCGTACCCAGCACGCACTTACGATAAACATTGTACATTTTGAAGGAAAGAACATACAAACTGGGATTTGTTTTCACGGAATTAACCCCTTGGATAGTATTTATAATATACATAGATATAATGATGATTATAATTAGAGTACACAAACAGAGATAATAGGTCCAAACAACAACAACAAGGACGATATTTAATTTCCCCCTCCATTTCCTGTTCAGTGTCCGAACCTATAGCAACAATAAGGATGGGAGGGGGGGGGTTGGGATAGAAGAGCGGAGGGACACCACAGACAATGATCTCACAATTTTTTTTTAAATACACACGGATAGTATTTTAAAAATGAAATTTGTTCATTTGCGGCATGGTCGGCACACGGTGTTTAATTGGCTTAGAGTATCGTTTATGGACCTGCTGGGGGTAACAGAATACCATGGTTCATATTTAAACATGGCTTGACAAGATGCGAGCAGTTTGTGCTTGTGATCATACTTGTGGCTCCCGTACGCAACCGGGCAGGGTGATGCTTGCACATCCACTGATTCTAACGACCAACCAGCATTATTTTACAACACTATATGAATGAATAAGCACAAAACCACCTCACTGGATTGTACATTTCAAGTTTCGACATTGAGATGAGTGTGGATGAGAAGGTTAAGCGTGGAACATGTTGCTGACCGCTGCTTTACGAGTTTAACTGAATATTTTCTTAAAAGTGTTAACTGTTTTCTGACTAACGTCAGATCTGTTTAGAACAGTGGACAAGTGAATATGGACATTGTTTACTTGTATGTTTCTTTTTTTTTGTTTATGCTCACCACCTCTCTACGGACACACCCTAACCCGTAATTTTATTTATTGTGCGTTATTAACCGTGAAAGGGAGATCACTGGCATCAAATCTGGTATTCCTTTCAAGAGGTGTACTACCAGTTGAGTAGAAACTTTGCCAATAGATTATTTTAAAAACAGTCTGTTATTTTCAATAATCCCACCGCCCACATTGACGTATTTGATCGGAAGCCTTTCCAATCGTCGATAGCCAGAGAAACTTACATACCAGTTTGAAAACCATGTTCAGCTAAACTTTATTTCTAACATAATCAGTTTCCTTGAAATGACTCAGTATCCACACTTTACAGATGGTTTGTTTTTTACGCCTGAAAACTGTAACCCACTCTGAATAGCCTATTGGTGGTAAGTAATTGAGATGCAGGGATATTATAGCAGAATAACCGGTCTTAGCCAATAGCATATCAGCTCACACATGCCATTTAGCCATATGGAATCTGGTCCGCCGTTGCACAAATTAATTCGTTCTGATAAATCATCCATTCTGTTTTGTACTTGACACTCGTAATCGTAGTAAACGACAATGCATAAATAACCTTTTTCCCCTTTTTCAGATATTGGGTGAAGTATTCAGACCACTACAAGAAGAGTTTAGAGTAATCGCTCCAATGATCATCACGGATCAAACACGATTGAATGATGCCCTAAACCAGGTAAGTTGTGTAATTATATTGTCAAACCAAGCTGCACAGAATGAAAGAAAATTTACTGAATTCGTGCCCTAAAAGGTTACAATTCTTGCGGTAGCTTCACTTGCCCTCCATTTTACAAGCAAACAATTTTGGAAAACTTTTGGTTTTTGTCGAATGAGATAATACTTCATCAGAGCGTGTAACATTTTCATGCTGAGTGAAACCGGATTGTTTAGGTCTCAGGTAAATGCGCTGGAGACGAATAAGTCTGTAAATTTGTTCTGCCAACAATTTTGCAAAATTCAATCTAAAGCATTTATCAGACCGAACTTAATACACCCATAGAGGAAGAGCGTGGACAATCAGAGGTTCTCTTCTGTGTAATTCGATTTTGTTTCCCGCTGACAGCTGGCGTCTGACCGTCTAGTAAAAAAGACATGGAAAACAACTTATTTTGTGTCTACTTATTTCTCATTTGTATGCAAATCAAACTATCCTGACAAAGTTTGAAACACTTAGGTGAAAACGAAAAAAATATGAATCAGCATCCCCGGTGGCGATTAAGTAAGAGGTGGCAAATGATGCAACTTAGGCTTGGGTGGGTGCCACCACCAAAACCGCCAACAAGTGGCCAGGTGGGTAGATCACCAACTGGTGACCTCGAAGTCCCGGGTTCAAACCGCTCCACCATCACCCGTCTTCTCTGTTTCTTTATTTGCCCAGCCAGCCTTACTATGGCTGCGACCCCTCTTCCTAAATTTTGACTGATCATTTGTATTTTCAAATAAAAATAGGTGAAAAGAAATTATTCTAATAAATTCTGATCCCAATTAAACCTTTTAACGCTATCTCCTGGGAACTTTGGTTCCAGATTGATTTAATAAAAAGGAACGTAAAAATGTGCTTAAGATTCTCCCTGCTTATGGGTTATTAGGCACACGGATTCGTGCACATTTAGATGACCTGCAGAAACAGCTAGCCTTCGACTGGTTCGCATTCCGTAGTTTCATATTTTTAATTTTTGGTCAGCTACCTGAATCAGTTTTGTTTTCTTCATTGCATCCAGCTTTCCGGTGAATAAATACTTTGTCTTATACTCTGTTTGATTTTCAGCTGGATGGTCTAAAAATACGTTTTACCGAGGCAAACTTCAAAAGCAGAATTGAGGATTTTTACGACCCTGTAAGTTGGAACATTTCAATTCTCTTCACTTGTTCACAGTTTAAAACTGTATTTGGGAGCAAACAGAATGGTCGAGTTTAAATCATTATGAAGATGAAAAAATAATGAACTCTTATTTATTATAATCCAATCCTAATATTACAAATGATAACTAATATTAATTTGCCTATTCTAACGACCCATTCCTTGGGTGGCGCTAAACATCTGATACGACTGATATCCAGTGAAAGTGTGAGAGCGCTGTCTCATTAGGCTTCATAACGAGCAAAGCAGTCGGTGAGAAGAATATACAGGATATACAGGTCTAATCGAAAGTGAAGCAACAGGTCCCTGTGAAACACTTGTGTGTTCGTATAGGCAACAGTATTTATACTAGAGTAAATTTTTTTCCAAATAATAATAAACAAAACTTGGTGAGTCTTTATAGCATTCATTTTCCTGATTCGTTTATACTCAGCAGATGGAATAACTCAGAATGTACAGAATCGACTGCCATATGTCATGAAGTGAGTGAACATAGATCACGCATTTTCTACTCAGATGTGATTCGCCGAAACAGTATTTCGTAATATTCCCTGTGTCCACGGAATAACTTGTTTGCGGAGCAGTGTAAGCGTGAATGGAAAAGGTTAGTTACACTGTGCAGCTGTTTTAAGCGTGGCAGATGAAAACGTGAAACCCTTAGCCTATCTGAAGATCGCAAGCTCGGGACCTCATATGCAGAGCGCAAGCTTATCATCAGCGTGACCACCGAGTGGTTAGTCAGACCGATTTTTCTATGCACAATATGGCACAATCCATCCTCAGAAACTTACTACGAACAAGTGAATAATTCATCGTATTACAAGTCTCCAAAGTTATGACTTTGTCGGAAACACTCGAAACCCGACAAGGTTAGCATTATTTATTCGCCGGATACTGATTAGTTCATGAAAGTTGTTTGATATTAACTAGACTCCTTGTTTTTTTTATTTATCCCTATGGATAATCCACTGAGGAGCAAGCGATTTCTGGCCACAGAAAGGAAATATTTATATCAAGATTGATACCCAGTGTACAGTTTTAAAACCTCGACGACCACGCAAATGTATAATACCTTTAGCTTGATAACTTAAGCGCGTAAACTAGAATCGAACAGAAATAATAAGCGACCAGAAGCCAAAAAAGGAATGATGGGTGTACAATCAAATAATATACAAACAGGTTTGTAGAAAAAATAACATCCAAATCCGACTTATCTCAGGAGCTTTGATGCCAAAATTGATCGAATACCAACTAGTATGAATGTGCAGTGTCAAAATCATTGGAAATTTATCAGGTGAATAATAGCATTTACATATGTGTGTACCCCGTAGACAAGTGTTACAAACTGTACTAAACCGACATTCCGGGAGGATGAAACAAGTGTCATGGATGATAGACTGTAATCGTTCTAATCACGTTTTCATGGGTAAGAGATACTCCAATTAGATGTATGACTATAACAGTGTGATTACCATTCAACTGGACGGCTCTTATGAACTCGTTTGGTACTAGCATCATTTGATGAGAAGCGAATTAGCTTTGAAGGGAATGCTCTGATGATCTTAACCGCACGTTTTTGGATGCAAATTATCGGCTGGAAATTAGCAAAGGTAACCAGATAGCAGCATATCACAAAAAGAACTTTGCGAGAGTTTCTTAACCCCGGATTCACGTAAATCCATTGCGAATAACGATTTGACAACTTTAAACTGTCTCTGTGCCTCGCGCAGAATATGGTAACTGCACGTTCGGTTAGTGAATTAACAGTTTGGATTCCAATCAGAGTGACAAGAATGAAGTAAGATCAAGGAAATGTATTTAACAGTGCCTCCTGTGAATTCCAAACGATGTTTCTATTCCGAAATCTCATTTACTACGGTCCTGAGTTCCCTTATGATTGATCGGTATATTGGACAATATATATTTTTAGAAAGTTGATAATGCACATCAAACATAAAAAATCTATAGGGTTTGATTACGTCGAATCACTACATTGTAACCCCTAGAGGAATAAAAGTGAAAAATCACTAATAGTTTCAATATTTATTTTAGTTTGTTTGATTGTCTCAATGATAGTTGCATTGTAACTGCTAGTCAAATGCCATAAAAGCCAATCTTAGAGGAATAACTGATCAAACAAACTAATTTGCACCAGAGGATAAAAATCCGTCAATTTCCCAAGACCTTTCAATTGATGAGTGATATATTGACAATAATCAATATCATAAAACGTTTTCCGTAACAAAGATCCCAATACTGCTTGTAATCAACAATAAACAAAAGCATCATCAGCGTACACTGATCAATGCCACACATGCAATGCATACAAAGTAAGAATAAACTAGGCGAACACCAATTCAGTCTATTCCCAGGTAGGTTGAAAGTGAACCCCTCTAGTCAACACAGAGTATACAATCTGACCGTGCACTTGCCTTCACTAGCGTTCTGTTTTGATAAGCAGTGAGGGCAAGAACGCCACTGCTGTTGGTCAGCTGCTCACCCTCAGGATCTCCATTAAACAGGATGAATAGTGTCCGACCCCAACATACAAGGCGGGAGATACTTACCTTACCTAATAACGGTGCATTTCTTCGTGGATCGTCTCCAACTCACCTGTTCACCTCTGTGTGTTCCCTGCCAGTCCGGAGCGGTGACAGCGATCAATAATATGGAACAACAAGTAATCAATTGGGTAAACCTTAGATGCCGGTATCTTATTTAAATCGTTGATAAGATAAAATTGACTTAGTTTCAAAGCGTAAAATTTCACGTACGCTGGCAAAGAACTGGCTACCGAATATTGGTTTATTCCCCATGTTTACGCTTTCCTAAATTAGGTTCACATTATATTTGCGTTATTTGTACTTGTGTTGCTATAGTTTAACAAGTTAGTACAGTTCGACTACTGCGTCATTCTTCTTGTTTTTTGGTTTAATCATCCTCGACGAATAATGAGCCCCAGTTTGTCTCATCTTCTTTACCCGAGTGGTCTATGAAGTCTATGAAGTCCGAGGCCAATAAATTTCACTCAGGACCATGTGTAAACACTGTCATTCAATGTTGATAATCATCGGATGTAACATTTGCCGTCATTCAGCGGCAGATGCGAAATCACTGATTGCAGGACTATACCGTATTCAATATAATAAATTCTGATTCTGCAGGATTGTTCTTGACTAAGATTAACACTAACTCTCTAACAATAATGCATTATATCTGCTTGACGTTCCGACATCGATGACCACTTTTTTCTGTGCCAATGCACTAAGTTTCGCTTTGGAACTTGCAACTACCAATGAACGTTGGTTGATTGTTGTCACGGCTGTTTTGCAGACGTCGTATCACCTCACCTGTGACGCGTCGCCTAATTATTCACCGTGCAGTCCATAACTCTCGTTGTCTCGCTCTTTCTGTTTTCACTCTCTCAAACGTCAGTTATACATAGACGGATAGGCGGACGCATACACACTCAGGCATACTCTCTGCGTTCTAGTCGTACGCGGCAAATATAGGCGCGGTCGCATAGTATTTGTGATTTGGCTGTCGAGGGCGATCCATATGATGCAGTGAAACACTTCTGATGTAAATCGTATCACCCAAAACCAGTGCGTAGAGGTATAATCAATCGGGTCCGACCCGGGGAAACAATATTACAAATCAAGTTCATAAATAAATAGACAATCTCAGAAGAAAACAACTTGTTGACGCTAGAAATGTCAAATGCGCCGTTGTCGGGTTTTAGTCATCGGTCTCTAATGTCGGGTGGTTGTAAGTAATACACTGAACACCGAATGCAACAACGAGGCTATATCAATTCTGAAGTTTTTCAATGAGAGTTCAATTGGGACCTCGAACGGTTACATCGAACTGATAGCTGCTAGTTTGTACTTGAAAACATGCGTTTATGGGAAACTTCAAGCTCAGCTGATATTGGTCAGATGAATGTTCCAATAACCCAATCTGGAACATCTGGCTGCTCAGAATTATTCTGACCTTAGTTTTGGTTGCTCCACATTCATAATATTAACAATGATAATAAGTGAAAGAACCACAACAATTACAACGATGTGTTAGTTCGTCTGGTCAGCTTATAACGAAATGTACAAACCAAAGCACTTGAGAGAAAATTCTAGCAATGACCTACAGGCCACCAAAGCCACTAGAAGAAAATTGATGAATTTGAATAGAAAAGAGCATACACATGATATCGTAATATGATTTCCATTTACTGTTTATTCTAAGAATTGGCATGCAAAACACGCTAAAAGAATACGATATTCTCCATAATGATACATGACAGTTAAATAAATTGTCAACCATCAGAAATAGAGACAGTGGATAATGAGCCGTAAACTGACTCATTCAACATTCGTAGTTTTTGGCCTCTGTCTGTATCTCATCTTACGCAAAACCGTTGTTCTAATGAATGGAAGGGCAACCAAATGCAGTCCATCCGCTGAACTACTTCAATGTTTTCAACTTGTTGCAGTTTCAGTAAAATGCCAATTCGCATGTCGCTTGAGCATATCGGAATATGGATTCGCCACAATTCTTACGCTTGTTAACTAAGGGCAATAACAGTCCGTACCAGATTCTCCGTGACATCAATCCCATATTTTTATCTCCTTAACTCATGGCTGTTCCTAAGCTCTGGTAAAACATGCAGTTAGGCATTTCAAAGCAATTTCATTCATAATTATTGATTCGACTGGAAAGTTCAAGCACAATTTTTTGTGCAAAAACAATGTGCTTCCATTCCATCCAGGTGTAAGAAATAACCAACTTGGTTAAATTATCAAGTGAGTAATGGATAAAACGAACGGCTGATGCATAGGCCTTTCCAGGTATAACGTAAACAAGACATAGTCTAGAGAAGACCCTGTAAATCCGCTTTCTTTTTGAAAAGGACTATTTCTCAGGCAAAACCTGGATGGGAGGAGGAATAAACTTATGCTTCACTAGTAACTGATTTAGGTACACATAGAAATTAATAACAATGCCAGTGTCTCACACAATGAAAATATGTGATGCGTACCACTGAAGGCTTTGGAATTCCTGAACGATTAAATATATATTTTAGAGAGCACCTATTGTTAAATACATGAAACTCTGAAAAACGATGTCTGCATTGAACGATTCTATCAGCACGGAATTTTAGTTGCTAGATACAAAGATTTCGTTCCTCGAGAACACTCTAAAAGTAACGGCATCTACCGAACCTTGTCCCCAAACGTGTGGCTCGTAGTCAGACATACCTGATTCTTAGTTTCTTGCAGTGTCATTGGTTCCAGCGTGCGGGTTCCTATGGTTTCTTTCATGCACAGCACCAATCCATCTCGTTTGTTAAGCTACGGGCTACGGCCAGTTAAACGTAACTTGATTCTCCCATTTAGATTCACTGATCCGTGACGTACAGACTGAGCAGATCAGTCATCTGCGCTCACCAAATCTACATCACGAAATTATTTCCTGTGTATAACGTCCCATAGTGAGATAAACGTTTGAAATTAGTGACGAGCGTTGTCGCGTTTGCTCTCCGTTTGGTATAAGAGGTTCCAGAACCATAGAAGTAAGCGACCATAGGTTTTACATGAGTTACTCAGTGAATAAACCGTGGATCCTACAAGCCATCTCTCCAATCCCATGCACCCTTCTAAAACACCATAGCGTAATATATTGGCTAAACTTTCAAATTAAATTCAAATTTTTATTATGGGATATAACTTACAAAGACTTCGCTTTTACAAATCCCATAGGGTGTTTACACATGGGTTCGGATGAAGAATCACAATATCACAGTTAGTCCATGAAAGTAAAGTAGTAAATTAATGTTTTAACGAGCACAGGAGAATATGTTATGTAGTTGGGTGTTGAAATGTAACGGTTTCCAGGACATCATCAAGCTGACGCTTGAATGATACTAATGTTGGGGCACAGACAACGTGAGATGGTAGAGAGTTCCATGTGCTGCACACTCTGACTGCAAACGAGTAACGTCTGCAGTCGAGACGGCTCTTTTGGTGTACCAACTTCAGCGGATGCCCTCTGAGATGAACTTTGTGCGATAAAACCAACAGAGGTCTACAGGGGTGGTTGGGTTGTTGGAAAATCCGATAGAGTAAAATCATATCGCNTCATATCGCCTCTGATTCGACGATATTGGGATGAGTATAGCCCCAGGAGCTGTAATCTTTCTCCGTAGGTCTTGGAATGCAAACCATTGACCATTTTGGTAGCTATTCTCTGTGGATGTTGGAGTGCCTTCAGATCTTGCTGCAACCATGGGGTCCAGGCTTGAATTGAGTACTCAGTATATGGACGAATATACGTGGCTAGCAGACGTGTAATAATAATAGGCTAATAATAGGTTGAAAAACATACCGTTCTAGGTAATCAACCCGACTAGCTCTCACGCCGCAAGTATCTCGATTTTTCAAGTACAGTCTTACACTATATTCCAATACTGAAGTAAGCTGGGTGATCAGGACATAGACCATCCTCATCCTCAGCCGATTCCATCCTCTAAATTTAAGATAAACGCTCCTAACCTTGGATAAAATGAAAGACCTGGCCTAAGCGTGTTGAATCATATAGCCTTATAACCAAAAGCAACTGTTCATCCTAAACAGTGTTCTCGTTTCTTAGTGGTAGCACTCTTTCTACACGGTGTATCATCACATTAACCTAACTGTCGTGTGTTTAAGGCTCAAGTAAATTTCGTGTTTCTTTAGAAGATGCTTCCTGGAATGAATGTTCTCCGCCCACACATTCTGAAACTTTCACGGTTGCACAATCTTGGATTTATTGAAATAAGTGAAACAACTATCATTCATATCATCAATTTTACTGAAACAAAACGGTAATTTTCTTTTATTACAGCTAAATATAAATTTCTCATTATTTCAACAGAAGAAGTTCATTCTGGCCCAGTGGGATAGATGTACACCAATTGGATACATACTGGGAGCTGGCAACTGAACCCATAGCTAGAAAAATGATATTTCAACTTCCTCCTTTTTTCGTTCCAGCTGAGTGACAGTCTCGATATGAAACAAAATCAGACAGTTGCATGGTGCAAAGCGATTCATCCATTTCATCCATTGATAGATTAACTGTGGTCATTATCGTCCATACTCTAAATGATCTTTACAGGACTTGTCTACTTCATTTCGGACCAGAATTCGGGTGCACCACTCCTAGTCCGATTTAGCTTCTCCGGTCTCCGCACACGGGCCACATTCGTCAGCCTGCGTCAAACGCTGATCCACCGATCGGCTTCGTGCTCAAGGGTGCACACGTTCACTGACGTACTCACACACATCTGATTGGCCAGAAGAAGCTCATATGGGCGTACGTGTGCGACAGCCTGATTAATCTTAAAGTGACCGACAGCTCCCTCAAGGGAAATCATTTTAAGGCATATTGCTGTGCACAGCTGGAAAATATATAACCCAAATTTTGGAATAATACAAATTTGAGGAAGAAAAAACAAAAATAAACTTTGTTTCACCATCAACAGCCCCCCATCACCACATATTAGCTGTGTAAAAGAGCAGATGATAGAACAAGAAGTAAGTTAGCTTTGGTTTTGTCTGGAGAACGTTAGCTGGTCACGCAGACTGTGCACTGTTTCTAAATAAATAAACTCAATCACTAGTCGGCGATGTTGCCGGAAAATCGATTTGGTTAAAGTTGCGATGAGTGTGCAGGTTGTTACCTGTATAATAACCAATGAAGAAACCAATGAGAAAAGGATACTACGAGGTTATGTTTGACAACTGTTGTGCCACTCCTTTGCAACTCGCTTCAAAGATATGTTAAAATTTTATCGAAAAGAGAAATCGTTCACTATTCTCCCAAAATATTCACTATCAGTGTGACAACTTCTGGATTCATTACTGGGGACGACGTATCTTGATCTGGTTGTTCCAGCAAGCACTTGAAAGTTTCCGAAGTTAGCTGCAGAGCATTATCGATGAACATAGATAGCATCTTATACCGTGTTCTGTAAATAAACAACAACAATTCATAGTTTCAAGCTTGGATTAGCCCATTCGATTGTTCAGAGGCACCAGGCACTCTTGATGGTCTTGTGCCTAATCGCGGTTCGAGTCCTGACAGGGACATAAAAAGTGCGCACTGCTGACGAGTCCCAAACAGGACGAAACAGCTGTCTAGTGATCTTTGTTGGTTATCACAAACATTTCCATTGCATTTAAATGCGAACAACAACAATTTTTAATAATCAATTTTATAACAATTTCTGGCTGCCGATGACTAAGATTTTGAGATTCATTTCCGTGCGCTGGCCTGGTGAAAGCTATTTCTGCTGCACACTTTATTGCGGTGAAGAACCCAAGGACCTGCTGATAGATTTTGGGAGCTGGAATCCTATACCATGAGATTTGAAGAAACGTTTTATACATCATACCACAGGAGTGAGCGTCAGGTTGAGTCAGATAAAAGCAAATTTATCTATGGTCAGCGTGGTTAATTTACGCATGATTGGTTAGGAAGAATTCAACCATCCAGTGATCCAAGGTGAATCTCAAGTTCCTTCCTGCTGCTTCAACGAAACATCATAACTACTTTTTTACTCATTTGAACACGGAATCTGTCAGATGAGTAAGAATGAGACATAATACTTACAGTTCTCACCAGTTGGAAATTTGTGTTAAATGTTGGGCCTGGTTCGAGTTTCAACTTTCTTCATCCGTTGAGGTGTACGAAGCGATTATCTAATTCAACGAGAATGAAAATTAAAAGACAAGTTTCCTATTTTCATCTGTCTAATAGATTAGTGACGGTTTAGGTTACATAAATTGATACATATCCCTTGAAAAAACCTATTTCACAATCGGTCCCAGGACAGAACAAAAGCAGTATCTATTGATGTCTGGAACCCTTCGTTACATGCAGGCGTTCAGCAGCGAAATGATGGGTCTTTTAGGTGAATTGAATGTAGACTGATAGATGAAACGTTCTTAAAAATGGTAAATTTTTGTTCACGTTTTATTGAATCAAGAGATATCATTTTCAGGTCTGTCGATATTTTTCTGAGCCTAAACGCATCATTTTAGAGCTCGGGCATATCTAAGCCTGCTGTAAAAATAATGACTCCGGTTTTGAGTATACCACCCCGATTAGTGGGCGATTAAAACCAAAAATAACCAACTTACCACGCGTGTTACACATTGAATAAATGTAGGTGTGATTCTTGCAGGGATTTAGCTGAGAAGCTTTATCGCGCTGTACATGGCAGAAGTTGGCCGAAACATGTTCACTAAACCATTTGACATATATAGAAACACAGATTTATACACCATAGCCTGCATTAGTCTGTTTAATAGATCACAGGAGAAAATTAGCACGCTTATTCAACTGGGGTAATTTCTGTGAAAAACCAGAGTAATTTTGAGAAGAAACAAAAATTAGGGAGTGTTGTAATGTTGAGAAGCTGTGATAATATGTGAACAAATTCCTATTCACTAGCTATGATTGACCCCTACCTAAGATGCTGGTGAGGTTTGTGAGGATTTGGCTAACGAGAGAGTGCAAGGGGGTCAGCTGTAAATCACGTATATTAACAGGATTAAGTACGGGTATGCATTTTGTAGTTTTGAACTTTTTCCCTATGCATATGGTTTTGGTATTGTTCCACGTCTTGTTTAAGAATGTTTCTTCAAACTTGACTTTTAAGTTTATTTTGAGGACAAGATGTAGTTTAGAATCGTTTCTCAGTTTTGAAATTACTAAATACTCTGTCGTTCACAACAATGATATTTTCTATATTCAGTGGCAGGTACAACTGCAACGCAATCTCCTTGGCCAAGTTGTAGAATTTCACCACTTCATGTCGATGAAAGCTCTTAAACCCGATTACGCCCTATTATTCGGCGATTGCGGGTGAGTTTTGGATCCTGTGACAATAAATGATGACCTTCACGTGTGCAGTAATTTGTAATTGTTTGACTTTTTTAAATTTTTGTTTGTTATTGCAACTTAAATTTTAGTGATGATTAGACAACGGTGTGTACGGGAGAGAGTGCGGTTGACCTCTGTTAATTAAGGTGACTTCCAATAATATGAAAGACTTTGAAAACGTCTGGATTTCTGTGATCGTTTTGACAAATCCAAAGCCCGGAAAGTAATCACAACATTCACATTTCACTTACCGAAACTCCACGAATCTTTTGACTGTCTGAGTTAACGCGCAAAATATTTAACCGAAGTCAACTTACAATGGTTGTTTCTCTGGTCTAATCGGTTCAGACAGAAATTACCGAGTGGAGGCGTTCTTGATAAATTAACTGGGATCGAGATTAGAAAATCAAACCATTCAAGCGTAACCGTTATGTCGGTCAATTGTGAGTACCGATAGTATTGACGATCATCAATTACTCTTGTGTTCATGTTCGTAGAAACCGGAGACGTTTGATAGCGTGAATGATGCTCGCAATA
>UZAN01039432.1:82921-94613 GCA_900618425.1 Echinostoma caproni | reverse complement strand
GAAAACACTCGTGATCAAAGATCAATATTCGATAAAACTAGACAAATTCACGAAGCGGGGCAATGCATAGATCTGCAGCGTTTTAAAGCTCAACGGAACGCACGCGAACTAATCCGGGATCGATTCGAGTTGATATTCAAAGGTCAGAAGGGTGGGGTGCGCTAAGGTACACCACGGGGTCGACCATGTTCGTGTTCAGTCCAGCGGAAATGGTTTGGGTTTAACCTAGAGAGAGCGATAAGCCGTACCGTTCGCACCTCAGAGAGAGGCAGCCCCAACCATCAATGCGATAAGCGAAAGAAACTAGGAAATGCAAGCGGATGAGTTTAAGTAGGATCAAAGGGTTTTTGGCAAACACAGTGCTTGAAACGTGTTGCAGTGTGAATCAGCCTGCACGGGGAACATAACGAAAGATAAACCCATTACTGTAGTCGGAACGCAGGCTGTAGCAAGCAATCACAATAACGTTGGAAATTAACGCGCGCATGATGTGGAGTCGCTCAAACGCTCGCGGTTCGATCATTAAGATCTAGTATTTTGGCAGATACAAGTCTATTTCGATAGTTTCCATGACCGAGCCAACACGGGTCACGTTAACATTGACAATTAATTCGAGCCAATATTCCTGTCGTGCGTGATGTGAGCCACTCAGGGAAGTTTCGGTACCTGATCCGGTGTCACTTTGCATACAATTCTGGTTTTCACAAGCCAATGATAGTTGTCTCAGTTGATGCTAACTTTTAAATTCGCACAGATTTGGAGTTGTGTGGTCCGATCTGATGAGAAGTAAAGTGAACAAGATAACCCAAACAGAACACGAGAAGTGTCATTGCATCACTTGCACATCAGTCATACTCCAATTGTTTGAAAAGATCTGGCTACCTGGGGGTAATTACAGAATACTGCATACATGGATTTGGTTTTCGCCCTTAGTGTTTCATACCAGACGACGTTGCTTATTTGGTTAGGCGATTAAGTTCATCTCTATAGACAGCGGAGTGCATGAACAATCGACATGAGTCAATTTGTTCACCGAAACTGAAGCTCATCTGAAAATTTGAAGCTTGGTTTGTATTAGTTTTTCATTCTCGTTCATCTTGTTAATCATGTTGAAATGTTCCAAAGTTACATTTGAAAGCATCACAAACAGTACAGAGGAGCAATACGCAATGAATAAATAAGTCAATCTGTTGAATTGCTACTGAAGTAGTTTAAGGAATTTAAATAGAATCGACAGTTAAACCGGTGGTTAACTTATGCTATGTATCGAAATCAATAGCCAGCTGTTATATGTTTGGTCTTCAGATGTACATCCTGCGACTAAAGTGTTGCACCTCATATGTTTTACTCGTTTACTTTGATAAAGATGTGCGGTTTTCTCATATGAAGGATTTAGTGTCGGTATAATACAGAATGTGATGACCAGTAATTCTTATAATGCCCGTGAGAATTAGTTGTGGGACCCAGACAACATTGTGATAACCTGACGATAGAACGTTTACGGATGATTTTCTGGATTACATATAAGTTGCATTGAAAATATCTTCCATTTATATGTGGTGTGGTGGTGCAAGTTTTGTATCCGATGAGCTATTGTAGCCCAATTTATTGGAGCTTTGACGAATATATGCAAGTCCATGTGTTTTATTTACTACTTTCAAGCACACTACTGATTACAATGCGTTCTTTAAAGGTGGCTTTTCTCCGTTGCTGGTAGGGTGCTCTTTTTAAATTCACTCTCGAACATTTACTATTTACACAACGAATTTTAAAAAGCTAAATCTGTATCGTATTAATGCCTTAGTATCACACTCCGATCAATTCCTGTGTACCAGGTGTAATTTTGTTGTTGCGTATTTGCACACCTGCTTGTTGATGAGAAGAAACCTTATGTGCAATGCCCGTTTAGTTGAAAAGAGAAGTGTTATCTGGTTTATTTTATTTCATGTAATTCAATAATCTACCTTTTACCTTCCATGGGATTAAAGCCGGGGGTTACCCAAACGGATTCACATAGCCACCATTGCATCGATTTGGGTGAATATAGTGTGACTTGCCAGTACAGTCGCCAGTTGATTAGATTCCATTTTCCAACTTTTAGCAAGAAAACCAGTTGTTTACCTTTCCACTTGATTGAATTTAGCATGCACATTTTGCGTGTATCGCTTGCACTAGTTAATGGTTTCCATGGTTACCCTAGAGTCTTAACTGATGAACAAGGTCGCACCATCAGGAAAAATAAACTACAATATAGTATGAAAGCACCGTCAACTTTGAAACGTTTACGAAACTGGTAGAGTGAAAAGTTGATGATAAATAACACTAATGTGAACGAATATTTATCATTTAGTAATAGTGCATATCAGGAACGGGAGAAGAACAAAGCATGCAGATAAGCCAAGCTATGCACGTTTTATCATTAACATTATTTAAAATCGGCTTTTGTAAATATCTTAGATCACCAATATTTAATGTTTTTACGCTTTATTCTCCATAAAAACCGGATACTGGTAGGTGATAACCGATAAATTATCAATTATACATAAAGGATTGGTATCCTGTTGAGTTCAATTCATGTTAGATGACATTTGATTGATTACTGCACCAACTGTCTCTGATGTAGGTACCTCCAGATTAGTCGTCCAGAAATATGTCATACAAGGACTTTGATTTCCTAGCTAAATATCCAGATAAGTTGGCTAGAAGAAAAGGGAAAAAACATCACCAACGGGGAGGTGGGGGAGAAGCTGATTATCAACTACCAGTGTATCGTTCATAGCACAGAGAGAACATTGTCTCTTGAAGGTTTTATTGCATAAGCGTCGCTAACCTTCTTTTGTTGAAAAAATGACGCCCGTCTCAATTCACTGGTAGAATCAAAAATAACCCGCGGTGGTCCGGTGGTGCAGGTTAATTCACCATGTCAGTTCAGATCTCACAAAGTCTGCCCTGCGTCTTCGATAGCCCAAAATAGCGTGTGTTCGGTAGACATAACCTTACAGAACTGTTTGTACCTGACACAATCAATATCTGAAATACAATTCAAGCATTCTTATTTTGATTATGCTACGTCTACTGTTTGATGAGATTGACGAACAAATGGATTAAATTAAATTAGTTAGGTTTTGCTAGATACAGCATTTTGCCAGCTGCGTACTCTTTTTGTTTTTGAAGTATCTCAAATTGTGCTTTAAGGGGGCAGTGGGATTAAAACATTTCATTTCGTGTTTATCTACTGAGGGCAAACACTTCCTATTAGCCTGCATTAATGCGTTATGGTTTAATTTGGCTCTCGGTGACTCCCACACACCGCGAGTTTCGTGGAACTCAAAGGGGATACCTGATTTAATGCCCTGTGGTGCATAATTTTCCACGCAAAATATCCAAGTGCCACAATGCGCCAAAGGGTTACTAGTAATAGCTCATCTTGATTGGGGGTTTCTAGTAATAACTTATGAATCCCGTCTGTGCAGTTCACTCGCCCACACGATGAGAACAGATTCTTAGGGGAGAAAAAATGAGCACCATAGCCCAATGTGATTTCAGCCGCCATTTTTTGGCGACTGGTCAAATCCTTTTGGATATAACGACCGGACAGCAAATAGAAAGCGCTAGTCATAGAAGCTATCTGTGGTATGTGATAAGTTGTACATACATATTTCGGTCACTGCATTATGTATTCTGGAAGAAAGCTACTTGCTATGAACTATAAAAGTGTAAGTAGTTGATAAAGAATGCGAAAATGGAAACATCTCCAAACACCTCGGTTTTCCAGTGTCCGATTTGAATAACGTTCGGAGTGTATCAGAAAATCAATGCGCCATGTGATGTTTTTTATATAAGGTATAATTGTGAAAACACCGCGGTCGGTACCAGTGAAAATAAGCCGACTATTTGGTTACCGTGGGTAACCTTTATTAAGGCGATTTTACAATCGAATGAGTCAGGACGAGTTTTCCCATTAAATTCTCACATACTGTGTGCGCTTTTGTATGTAAGTCTCACTCCATGTCTGCGTGAAAGTCACCGATCGGGATTGGGCGTTATGCAATGTTCATAGGATCGGTGTTATCTGAGGTCAAATCAGCGTTAGGAAAAGTGCTGGTCAGTGTCTCTAACGCTCTCCAGATGCTCGAAACCCCTGCCCGGTCGCTTTGGTTTATACACCCAGGATGGGCAATAATTGCCAAAGCCTCGGCGTATGGACGCTCGGTGTTTGTTCGAAAACCCCACTAGAGTATTTTCCTATTTTCATAGTCGATACGATGTCCCTCGGTAATGGCATTAAGTGCGACTGCAGAATCTGGTTCGAGTTTGTTGAACTGTGTGGCATTAGTTGATTTAGATTTTTCTTCTCTTTGATGCTCGGTGATTTTCACCCTAAGCTGTTTGCATGTCTGTCTAACATTCTGCTGGGCAATCTCTGCAACTGATCCTGTAAATGCAGTTGCTTTGGTCCTGCACCTGATTTATCCTTGACTTTGGACAGATTGTGTTGCAGTGTGTTGTCTATCCGGAAGAAAACCCGGATGTTGTAATGACCGAGAATATTTCTGATTGCCTCAGATGTTCCCGATTTGTAGGGGGAACCAATGAATGCGAGCCAGTCTGTTGGATCCTTGCTTTCCGTGATTGTTTTAGGTTTGGTAAGCTTTCCATTTGAAACTTTATGCGGCATCTCTCACATAATTATTCATGAATAAGTTCATTGATCCATGAGGGAAAAAGGAAAAGAAGTGCTCGTGAAATTTGTTAATTTACTACAAAAGAAACGGATTGATTGTCTGTTGGTCACAGATTTACGAACGTTCTTCATGGGCTACATCAAGTATTCAAAGTGCCGTTCGACTCTCTAGGCACAGTTGCCGATTCGACATTCTGGGCTCAGTTGAATCTTCCTGGGTTTCCCCGAGAGGGATGTTTTGCGAAGCAATTGTGACATTTTCCTTCAGCTTTTTAGGAAATGCAGTTGTGGAGTGTAAATGAGGACATCAGTCGGTTCCACAAAAATTCTAACGGATTAAAATTCAGAGATCTGATTGACCAGAGCAAGGGTCCACTTGTATTGATTCATTTTTGTGAAAATCTTTCATCCCGTTGGGTTTTCGCAGACCTCAAATAATCAGAAGCTGCACCGTCCTGCTGAAAAAGCGTGGATCATTATCCATCGTTGCAACGCCAAAATAATATTTCATGCATTTTTTTTCTTGCATGTCTTTTTAAAAAGATATCAACCACAATGGGATCTATAGAACTTTTCCACAGTGACTTCTTGCGATACTTGTTCACATGCGTTTCTCAACGGAACAAGCCATATTGTAATCTCACCATTGTTCTAACGGAATCCGTGCGATTCACTAAGACTTCATTTATAATCTGTGGTTACATTACCAGAGTTGAAGTACCATTCGGTAAGCGTATTCGGCCAACGTATTCTAAAACTATAGTGCAGCAAGTGGGGCAA
The DNA here is from genome assembly GCA_900618425.1 of Echinostoma caproni. NCBI lineage: Eukaryota > Metazoa > Platyhelminthes > Trematoda > Plagiorchiida > Echinostomatidae > Echinostoma > Echinostoma caproni. The sequence continues at coordinate 89,149 of UZAN01039432.1, read as the reverse complement.
AATAATATTACTATATGATCTTCGATTGTTTGAATATCGATCAGTTATCATACAACAGCCAACAAAGTCACTCTTCTCTAAGATCAACATAACTAATTGCTTGTCACAGTCATAGTTTAAGATTTGAAGAGCCACGGAGAAAAATCAAGTTGACTGTACTTATGGTGACCGTATCTTGTGTTAAAAGATTTAAAGTATTGATCTAATTCCAAGAGCATTGGAAAATGGACGCTTGATATACCATACAAGATATTTCCGATACAGTTTGGATGTTTGGATAAACAAATTGAGAAATATTCGCACTGAAAAATGAATTATTCCATCGTTTTTTTGTGTCTTCCTTCGAGTCTGTCAAATGATTGGTTTCAGGTTATGCCAACATTACCGGGAAAGTTTCGACGCCCTGAGACATGTGCTTTTGAAGGGGCATTTTTGAAAATTGATTGGGGAAAGGACCTGGATGATCGGACTGATGGAATTAATGACCCATAATGATCATTTAGCTCCGAATTCGGTGTTAAAAAGAATCTGCTACTCAACCTATTTATATTCTTCCTTAATTATTTTTGAAACTTTGTTACGTGACCGTCAAATATTTACTCCTTTCGGTTGATTAAACTCCGTTTAGTCTCGGCTAGGCTTTAGATATTGCACGTGGATATTGTTCTCAATGTAGAGCTATCCGTCCGCTACAAAGGCACGTGGGAAGATGGCTTTCTCATTCGGTCAGAAACATGTTGGATTACTGGAATGTGCTTTCGAAAGAGTTTCTGGTTCTCGATATGGAGTGTTCTGAATCGCGCGCATTTCCACGTGATAACTTCGCTCGAGATAGGCGCCTTGTGGGGTTGGTTAATTAACATCAAAAGTTGATGGTTTTATTACTAGCATGTGTGTTAAATCATGTTAAATCCACACGAATATCTAGGCCAAAGTTTAGTAACGCGCAATGTGAGAGGCAAAGTTCGAATTTTTTCGATGTTTATTTGGGCTCTGAACAATAGGGAATAATAATGTACCACCGTAAATTTGAGGCGTTACAATTGCATAAAAAACACACCTCACATTTTGGCGTTCCCAGGGGATATGTCTGAAGCGGCGAAATGAATAATTTCAATCGAAACACGAAGTGAAAAGGAGGTAGTTCACCAGTCCGTCAAATGAACAAACGATAAGTGAAATAATGTCAGCGATCACGTATGCACATGGGTCAGTACGACACAGATGAGAACCAATCTGAACAAGATTAAACAACCCGATACGGTAATCCGAGTTTAGGGTGATTCAGATCACATCAGGATCAGGGATAACGGTCTCGAGAGGGGGAAGATAAATGAGTGTGGTTGGCGTGCAACGAAATGGAATCATTCGTGGCAAACGGAAAGTACATGCCTGGTAATTGGTAATACGCACGGATCAAGACAATGAGAAATGAGAGAGGGAGGTCACTAAACAGATTTTTGAGTGAAACCATGCAGAGGGTGACAAACAGATTCAAACAAGAAAGAATGCATGTTACACACCGAGATTTTCGTATCCAGAAATCTACTAATGAAGATATTTAAAATGTTAGGCCAAACGTCAAAGTCGGACAGAGGTAGGTACTCCTAGTAGTAGATCTCCGAAGAATATGAGAACATAGACCAAAACATACCTAGATTTCAATTTCAACTATGGTATTCTATATGGTGCTACCGTAATCTTCCGTTGTCCAATATTTTACCAAGTATATATATTGCCGATAAAACAGGTTTTCAATGTGATTTGGTGTATTTTATTCCGTTCAACTTACTCGAAAAGAACACCAATAAAAACGGATAATGTATGTTACATGTGGTATTTATGGGGCAAAATTTAATACAATTTAAGCATTTCATCACTGGTTAATGAAACGCTGTGAGCGTCTGTAAAATCCAGCTAGTCTCAAACGGATTGACCTAACTATCTGCTTCAGTTGTCGCTTCAATGAACTGCAAGTTATTTGAACGAGAATAATGGAATAAATATAGCAATTTTCCATCAGGACCGGATTTTAATTTGATCACTTAGTTTGACAAGCAACTTGCTGACACATTTCGAATTATGTGGTTTTTATGTATCATAAGCAATTGGACGTGTCAAAAATGCGTGTATTTGTATCCACTGAAACAAAACCAAACGAAAGAATTTGCGAGCATTGATGTGACGAATGCCTCTCTACAACCACATGTACCGTGACCAGGGTGTAGATGCTAAGTCCATATTGTTTATCAGCCGACACTGGTCAAAGGTCTACTGCCAAGTAGATAGACAGCGTATTCTCAATCGTCCATCAATAATAATACTGTAAACAGTAGCCTTCTGATCATTGACTGTCCTTGGACATTCTGTATACTTTGAACAATTCGGGATAATCACTGATGCATGAAAGGTGATTTGAGTAAATCACATAATTCGTAGATTAGATTGAAAAAGTATATTCCTTTGTCAATTCATAATCTTTCCTATTTGTATTTTCGAGTTCATCTAAACATGAGGAAAATTGTTTTTGGAATCTTAAATAACTAATTTTATTAGTCGCCTCATTTCAAATTCAAGTATTTTGGGATGCCCCGTTGATTGTGACAACTGGACTGCACCTCGCTTTGTAAACACCTTATTCAGTTTCACTTTGGAAATTAGCCTTTTTATTCGGAACAAAGAGAATCGTAATTAGTATGTTGTGTAACTATTGTTCATTGGTTAGCATATAAGCCACTATACCGGAATATCATTTCTGTGATTGTCTACCGCTTATTACGATACATTATGGAAGTCGCGTACTGTTTTACACCGAACTCACAAGGCCCAAATACAGTGTTCTCTTACAATGCTGTATAAAACATCATTTCTGTAGGCCACAGGTGTACACCTGAAAGACACTCACCAGCAGGTTTGAGTGACGGCAAACTCGAGAAACTTAGTTAAAGCATGTTAAAAACGCATTGATATATGTGCTTTTATTATTCCGCTGGAAGTGACACATTTTGTTTCACATATGTGGGATGTAGGAAGTGGTGTAATGGAATAAATACTTAGTGAATGAACCCACATAGGGTGCGTCAGTTACTGTAGTACTTGTAATAGGAATCGAAATCGAATAGCGCGAACTCGGTATCAGACTGAAAATCCAACGAATAGCGCAAAGTTAAGTAGAACCAAGACGAGTGACGGATACAATTATTTCTATTCAGAAAATTATGCAAATATAGACCACAAATAACAAATAAGCATTGGTCGATTCTTGAATGTCCAATCGACAACGATATGGTTTATTTGTTTGCCTTCTTGCATTCAGCCAATCCGGTTGGTGCCATCTGGGACCATATGATTCGTCGGTTATTTCGTTTCTGGATTGGTTACCTGGAAGCTGTACCGCGATACGTGCTCACTCGTTACACGATCACCACAGTTACGTGTGGTTTATTCACTTTGACTGAGTCAGTTAGTATATCCGACGTTTTTCCACGTTGCACTAAACCAGAAACGTGAACCATTTCCAATATTAGTACTTACAGTAAAAGCTGCAACGAGATTGTTAGGACGGAGCTCAAGCAACCCGTTCGATTGCGCACGTCTTCAAGTGAGTCCTCATGCACGGTCGCAGCGCTTCAGACAGGCTGAACCGATTGGATGATCACAGAACGTGTCAGTCAATATTTGTTCGATCGATCAATCGATATGTCAAGGGCGCAATCTGATTGGTGCGTCACTGTGCCGTTCTCGTACGCACGATTTGCTCTGTATATTTCCCTATCGATATCTAATAAAAAAAACACTGACTGTTGTCTCAAGCTGTTCTCTCTCCGCGTTGTCATACTTTAGTCTGAAATCAACAGAAATAATCAGTGATTCTGATAGACTCCGACAACTTCACATATCAGTTTCATTGATGCTGTCAGCCCAAACTGAATGCCTGTTCTGTTTTTTCGATGTTTTATTTTCTGGATGGTGGTGGCCAAATGCTTAGTTCACCAAACTGTGGCCCGGGAGTTTTCGGTTCGAACCGCTCCACCGCCGCCATAATCCTGTATTTCTCCAGGCAGTCTTTCTATGGCCGCAGCCCCCTTCCTGAAAGTTGATTGTACATTCGTATATTCTATAAATAAGAAGGGGCTAAAAGACATGGAAAAGATATCATCCGACTGAAAGAGTGAGTGCATAAAGTAATTTAAATTTATAAATTTACCATAATTCCAGCATCATTCTGTTCTTCCGATGCATATTTTACGGCAAAATCTCAGTTATCATGGTTCTTGTGACTGGCAAAAGCGGACATCAAAGTTCGAAAGGATTTAGGTTTGTGCAAATCTTATTTGGGACCGTGAACGTATGTACAGTTTATAGCGCAATTTAGATGGAAGTTGATGTGAGTAAAATGTGGTCATCCTCGAAGAGCACAAACAAAACGGATGATATCATTTTATGCTCAGGTTTCTTTTCTTCCGTTGCTTGTAACTTTTGGCGAAAGATAAACAACCATTTACTCAAAAGCGTTTCATCCTCCTTCTCGCACTTCAACAAAGATTCAAATGTTTTGGGTTCTCTTAGAAATAGCTTTTTTCATCAAACCTTGTCTGATAGCGCCCGAAGCGAGACAAGAGAATCGCAGGTTGTAGTTGCTCCTGTTTTGTTTCGATGAGCTACCCATTTTTTGACCCATCCAGACACCATACAAACGAAATTTGCAAAAATAGTACACTGTCATTGGCGACTTTGAATCAGGACAATAAAGATGCAGATAATTTAGAAACGCATAACACGATCATTTCACATATGGATAGTGACAACCTTGAGGATACACTTTTGTGCTTCGTTGTGTTTTTGTCCACATCTTTCTTTCAGCCAGCGGCTCTTATTGAATGACATGCTTGTGAACTAATCACAACGGTTTTTCATAAAGAACTAAAATTTCATGATTTAGATGCATAATGCTCAGTTTCGGTTTTACGTAAAAATCTAAGATACAGGTCTAACGAAACTGAAGCAACAGGTCCCTGTGAAACACTTGTCGGTTCGAATAGGCAACAGCATTTATACTGAAGTAAATGTTTTTCAAAACTAATGATAAACAAGTTTTGGAGAGTCTTTGTATCCGTGATTTTCCTGAATCCTTTATACTCAGCAGATGGAATGGTTCAAAATGTAGCGGATACTCCCATTTCGTCAGCAGTGGTTAACCTAGACCATGATGAGCTAAGAGCTAACTAAAGAGAATGGAACAGTTTTTATTAAAAACAAATTAACATTGATTATTATTATGAAACCTTATTTAATGCAATTTCTCTGGCTTGTGATAGAATTTCATTTGGTTATCCAATAGCGTTCCTATAATGGATTATACATTAGATAAAATAATGCCTCATTACAATAAAGGGAAATGGCAAGGGTTGACGGAACTAATTTGGGATAATTCTTGAGTCATTCTTATTGGAAAGTATTGCGTTTTCATACTTGATACAGTTTGCGATTCTCATGTTCAGATCATTTATCCTTGGCACTCAAGGTCAGGCACGTTTAATTGACGATCACGCAGCCCAGAAACTACGTACATCGAAGTAGATAAGATATAAATTATTGTCCATGCCTAAAGCATTAATAAGGGTGATAAATATAATGAAAGTACCTTTGATCACAAAGAAAATATTTTAGTGCATCACAATCGGCCAGTACTGTAAGTGTTCATACACAGAGTAGGCTCCATATTAAGGAACTAAAATTAAAATAGGTAATTTCCAGTTGTAGTTCTACATCAAACTCATTCTTTGTTCCCCAATACGGTTATGGTAATCAATGCAATTTGATTCGCTGATTTTATTGATTGACCGCTTGGACCAACTTCATCAAAGAATTCAGCACATGTTCAGCTAACAATATCTAGAATCGGTAATTCAACGACCGCTTCCTTTTTTAAATGACCCATGAACTTGGACTGTGTATGTCATACACATTGCGTAACAACAGGTGGTTCAAAACAATTGATGAGCAAAAAATCTTGCGAAAGGTTGAAGAAGTGCAAAGTGTGCAAATTGCAAGCACCATTCAATAACATTGCATAAACAGCAAAACGAAGATTATCTCGTCGGGATTATAAAAGAGAGTAAGTAGACAATAGTAGTAACAGTAGTAATAGAGGACAATACTGTTTGCAGACGACGCCAAAATCTGGAAGACAATAATGGAACCTGAGGGCTCCCTAACACTTAAAGA
>UZAN01039432.1:40248-81800 GCA_900618425.1 Echinostoma caproni | reverse complement strand
AATTGTTTAAATATCCTATGGGAATAGTAAAAGCATAAACTTGTAACATTCCCATAATAAAACTCTGACTTCCATATTTGTGATCAAATGATCAATCGCGCTGTATTTGTAAATGCTTCTTGCTCGGAATCAATCTACGGTAAAGAATTACCCTGGGACCTGTTCTTTTTGTTATTCCCTTCCCGGCCGTTGTTGCCGGTTTCTTAGAGGATCGCCCATTTTCATTTCAGATCTAGGGAACATCAAAATGTTAATTGTTTGCCATTGATGATGGTCATCGAATTTGCCCCAGAACAGAATACATCCCTATTGACCTCAAATTAATTTTCCTTTGGTTCAACGTGTGTGTATGTGTGAGTGTATGACCAATCAAAATTCTGTGCGGCACTTGGTGACGTGAAAAATGCATAAATAGCCCCTTTGTTGCACAATTCCCATTTGGCCTGCATTATCAGGAACCAAAGTCGCGAGGGTTGAGTGGGACCTATGATGACATTTTGTATCTGTACCGCTCCAACCCCAACCAAAGTAACAGTCACGCGGTCCGGTTTTTCTGGCTCGGACGGTGTAGCATATGGACCCCGTCCATAACATGACAAATGAACAGCGTAGATATTTGATTTCAGAGTGCTGTTCAGAGAAAAAAGAAATCATGCGGAAGTGAAATATTCCAACGTTGCGCAACAGTATTTTGGTTGATATTGATCAATTTAAAGTTTTGATTAGTAATGACTGATAACGTGTTTGTTCTTTGATCATTGTGCTTTGGTCAAACGGTATTCTGCAATCAAAAAGCAATAAAACAAATGTATAAAACAACGGTTAAACAAGTAACCCCTAGCCTACTCATGGTGATTATGGTATGCAAAGAGACTTCCAAAAAATAGTTAATGATATTTAATCCACATAAAATGTGAAAGCGCAACACAGTCAACAAAATGGAGTTAATCATTTTGGAATCCCAGAGGCTTATCGATTAGATAGATGCTTCAATATTGTCCCAGTTTGTCGTTCACAATTTTCCATACAACACATTGCCGAGAGGTTTCAAAGTTTGTAACTGACGATTAGTTTGGTGCCAGACAGAAAGTGAAAGCCATGGGGAAGATTTGCTTCACCAGCAGACACATGAATCTGTGGATCGGAAGAAACAGAGTTCTTGCAAAATCCCATGGTGTTCACGTCTGCAATGTGAAAAGGTTTCCCAGTTACTACTCAAATCTTGGAACCGGATCAGACGGTATGCCAAAACTTTACGCCAGCCACAGACACTTCTGTGCTGCTCGTTTGATTCAAGTTATCTTAAACCAGGGTGAAACGATGTCACTAATATACTGAAAATCATGAGGGTAGGCGCATTCACAACGAGCTGTTTTTTATCCGAAAACCTCTAACTCGTTGTAATCTTCATTGTCCGAAATGACATTTAAAATCATCCATCCAAGGAACACACAGAGCCCAACACAAACTAATGCAATTCGAGTTGCCGCTCACTGAAAATCACTGAAACCGATGCCAAGAGTATTGACAAATACTTGTATAAAATACCGCAGCATTCATCTGTTTGAAAGGGGGCTCAAAATGAAAATGCGTTCTTCTCGCCTGAAACACACGGTCAAGTTTGCTTTCGCACTGCCATATGATTTGGGAATGCTATCGGCATCCTTCTGCGGTTGGCTTAATTCCTGACGTATCGTCTCCCTTATTGGTCATCTGCTGAAAGATTTATTTTTCACGAAGTCAACTCGATTAAAAATACGAGCAATGGCTTTCGTTAAAAGAGTTTGATGCGATTTCGATTTCTTCCATGATGTTGAGATTGAGGTTTTATATCAATTGCATGTTGAGAAAAACAATTATTATCACTCATATAAATCGAAATGAAGCAGTTATGAATTCAATTCCATTCTATGATCAATTTTATCATCTAGTCAGTGTAGCAGTCATGAAATAACCTCAGTGGTATTCTATTGGTTGTACGAATTAATCGGTTCATGTGAGTTTCCAACCCGGAATCTGACGTTTAAAATAGAACAAGGAGTGGCGAACAAGCTCGTTTTCAGTGATTCGTAGTCATGCCAAATACATGTTAAGCTGTTTACATATAAATCAGTATTAAACCAGAAAAACACAAACATGCTTTGGGAAAAGGAATGCTTTCACTGGACGTCAACTCGCTCTTCATCAATGTTCCAAACAGCGAAACCATCGAATACCTTTGTAGTTATGTACAAAGTAACAGTGTTGAGATAGACCTTCCTTTGGAAGACCTGAAACAACGGATTTATTTTTGCCCATGAAACGTCCAATTCAAGTTCAACGCGCAAATTTATCGAAAAAATGGATGGTGTGGCTATGGGATATCCTCTAGGACCGTTGCTTGCCGATGTGTTCATGGTGAAACTCGAAAATAACCAAATCAAAGCTTCCATAAGGGTTATGTGTTATATACACGATATGTGGATGATATTCTGTGCGCGATCAACATAACATCAGGAACAAATGAGCTTTTGAGTAAATTCAATGCTGCTCAGCAGAACATAATATCTACTTTAGAAATGGAAAACGACAACAAATTGGCATTTCTAGACGTCTATTTGAGTAATAGATAGGATGGCTCGGTGCAACCATCATTGCACAAGAAGGCGACTTGGAAGGGCCAATATATTCATTTTTCCGGCTTTGTACCGCTCAAAGTGAAGAGGAATTTGGTGGGCTGTCTAGCAGATAGAGCAAGGAAAATTTGTAGTGAGGACACAATAGAAGAAGAGCTCCGGTTCTTACGTACTATCTTCACACTCAATGGCTATCCAGAACGTTTGGTTAGCAAGATGATTCAGTGCGATAGAGATATGGTGAAGAACACCGAGGTCAGAAAGAAGTCGGTTTACGTTGTCTTGCCGTTCAAGGGGATACATCAGCAGAAATAATACAAACGAGACTATCCGAAGCTCTTAGTAATACCTATGCAGCAAAGCTCGATTTTTTGTTCACTTCCCAGTCAATCGTGTGTTTACGATTAAAGGACAAATTGTCGGATCCTGCTGTCTCCTTTTGTGTGTACTCATTTACGTGTTCCTGTGGAACCACGTACATAGGCAGTACGGTCAGGCGTTCGTTCGAACGAATCCGTGAACACCACTCGACATGACTGAACACAGAAACGATTAAGTCACTCATTAGTGCAGTGGTTTCACACCTAGTTGAAACAAATCACACTGTGAATGTGACCGAGGCATTCCGTCCCCTGTATCGGGTTCGTGGTGGATTATCAAGGCACGTTCGCTGTCGTATGCTAGCCATGGCGGAAGCGGTAGGAATTCGGCTGCACANGCACAACCCCCCTTTGTGTGCCCAAAAACAATTTGTGCAGGCGCTTAAGCTCCCCTGGCCCACCCCCTACACACCCCATATTCCGAGTGGTCCCAACGATCGGATGACATAATAATTATGTGATCATTGAGAATTCTACATCCGGTCCCAAAATGAACTTAGCCCCAGAGAACCCATGAGGTTATTTTCTCTTTCCTAAAACATTTGTTTGCGTATTTATGGTTGAATACTGATTTACATATAAACAGTGTAAAATTTCAAATTGAAATTCGTCATGTATATAGCAAATGAAGCGTGACCTGAAAAGCTCGGAAGCACTGGACAGCTGTTTCGACCTGGTTGGGTCTCATCAGCAGTGCGAATCCATCGACCCGATTGGGGATCGAAATTTATTACGATGTATTTGGCATGACTACGAATCACTGAAAACGAGCTTGTTCGCCACTCTTTGCTCTATTTGAAATATGCTCTGTGGGACTGTTGAGACATTTGTAAAGTTATTTAGGTCCACAGTGTTCCCAACCTTGTCACAACCCTGGGGTAAGTGCTGAGATTAGCGAGGGAATATGCCCAATGAAAGCTCACACAAATTCATAGATTTATGCCGCGCAGGTACCACGCTGAACAATCTAAGAGATTGTCAAATCGTCAGCTGGGTATTAAACTTGTATTCAACTCGCTAGCGATTCTTAGCTGATGGTGAAACGCGCACGGTATAATTAGATGTTGCCACATTCATCCTTCCCTGAATTCAAAAGCAAAACAGTATGGCGAACAAGCTTGTTTTCGTAACCTCGTCTTCAGGCCTTTACGGCTATGTGTGCGTATTTATATCTCATGTAGATATAAACGTGGTTGGACCATAGAGGTTATGTGTGAAAATGCAACAATGTCTGTCAAGTTTAATCGGGACCAGTGGATAAAATGGGGACAGTGGGTGAAGGAGAGTGGGGGGAGGTCAATTCTGGATTTTTCGGTGACCCTGAATTAATAAATACTCAATAAAAATGTGCATCAGCCTTTCATTGCCATCGACTTAAAATTAAAATTAATTCCTGAACAAACACCAGAATAATTGGTCATACCTCAGTTTTGCTGATATTGCTTTACAACGTTATCATGCGAACGAAATAGCTTTAGATCTTCCGGTGCAAGAATGTGTTTTTGAATGAAGCCCAGGTGCAGCGTTTTTGTGGCAGGTCAGATTGCTGCTGCTCTATTCATGTGTCATATTTCCCTTGTGGTGGCTTATCTTTTGCTTGTTTACATCCGTGGTCAACGTAATGCCCAGGCCGCAGTTTCCGTTATACTTCGGATCAAATTGTTCCCCCCAATGCTTAACTTTTCAATTAGACCGTTAATCCCTAAATGGGTGCGCCTATAGGTGTTTGGTTTATCAGTTCACGTTCATATTTGAAGGGTATGTTTGGGGCCAAGTTGCGTATGCAAACCAGCGCCTGTCTGTTCTGGCTAGATTTAAGTTGAGCCAGGTCAACGCATTGTGATATGGCAGAAGAATTGACATTTTATGTCTTTATTGTTCACTTTTTTAAAATTGTGATGGAAATGCATGATTGTGTACTTTCGACAATCTGTCAAACCGCGCGGTGAGGGAACCGGGACGGATCACACAGCGAGAGACACGAGGCATTTCACATGGCAGTCGGTTGCAAGATTTACTGATAGAACCGCAGCATGAAGCATACATCCTTTAGTACAGAGTACCCGGGATTCTCGAATCGAAACATAAAACCAACAACATCGATAAACGCATCTCTTTCGGGATTTGCCCACCGATGTTTGAATGGAATAAGAATTGAAATTTGGATAAAATGTTTCTGAAAACATTTGTTAATTTACTTTCCTTTATTTAAACCGCAATAAATCAATACTCGCTCTACTGCCTTCTTATGGAGAACGAGCTTCGAATCAATCATAGGTGTGTTTATTGGGTATGCCAACAGGGCATTCTGAGCCTATTCCCAGGGAGACCCATTACAGTAAGTTCCGTCAGTCGTGATGTCAGATTGTAATGTCTGTGCTTTGGGATGTTCAAACAAATTTTCTGCACAAATTTTACTTAAATAACGAAGATGAATTCGACCACTTCAGTCCTTTTTACACGAAACATGATCACTTCTTGAAACGATCCCTAGCATAGTAAGTCATGCGGAGCCAACATAGGAAAATGCAAACAAGATCGCTGTGCAATCCAGATTGCCTTATGAAGATCAATAAGGAGCACCAGACAGCTGTTTCGACTTTTGCGGGACCCTTTAGTAGAGTATGCACACTTTCCTCCTCTGAATCGAACCACAGATCATCGAATAGGGAGCAGGAACTCCTGGTGTTGATGTTTCATGGTTTCACCACGTAGAAATACCTGAATGGTTCTTTGTTTGGATTATTGTTACACAGGGAAGTAGATAAATTTAACCGTCAATAATCATAATCTCATTTTCACATTAATAAGCAGCATCAATTATCCTACTTCGTCAACTACTACCACTTCTACACCTCATTCTATCCCTTCCCCTCCAGCTTATGATAACGGTAATATGTTTGATAATTTAACAAATTGCCTTTTCACTTAGTTAATGAAAACCTCAATTAAGAAGGAGTTCCTTTATCACCTGTTCTACATAGATTGTATCGAACCAATCTCAACCAACCGCGAACACCATCTTAGAACAGGAAAGCCTGGACGTGGTTTTCATGCAATTGCCTTGTTGTCTTACGTGTGCTAAGTTTTGATTTACAATCTGTGAAACAGAATCTATCTAGTACAAATCCACATTTTGAGGAAGTACACCCGATTTTCAATGTTTTAGGCGGGGCTTCCGCCTACCCTTTTGTCCTCATTCCCTGTGAGGTCAACTAACCAACCCGATTACATGGCCAAATAAATCAAGCTAAACTCGACCCCCCTCCTCATCGTTATTCAGGTGGTTGTTCAATGTGTTCGCAAAACAAGGTGAACATTTTTTATAATTTAATAAAATCCTGTTTTAACACGTTAATAAAAAAACGTACTAAACGGATCATATGTTTTGGGTGAAATGAGAATTGTCTAATTTATTCTGGTCTCGTGTTTCTCTCCGCGCTGTTTATTGATTAGGTAGAAAGACCGTCCCTGGAAACAGACATAAGTAATTTAATTTAAATAGTATTCCCAAATGATGAATTCTGAAATAAACTAGAACAAGTAGTTGTATCTTGAAATTCATGAACACGATGGACTTTCAGTTAAGTCAACACTTGCGGAGAGTCATTCATGCAAACATTCCGATGATGCCGGTAGATACCACACAGGTTGGTAGATGAGTGATTCGGACGACCTTTTGCAAGGAAAAGCTTGAACAACTTTCACACAATGGCCTATGTAATTAAGGCTAATGGTCGAGGACATATGGTGTGCTAAAGGAATGTTTATACCGGTGTTGGACTAGATTCCCTTCGCCTTACGGACCCCATATCCTGTCTGTTATACTGGAGGCTGTGAGCAGTGCAATATATCTTCTGAATTACTTTTTGCAGTACACGGAGGTCTAGTGGCACGACCGGAGTTAAGGTTCAAACACAGACTTCTCAACCGAGTTGTTAGAAAGTTCATGATGAACGCTATCATCTGAGTTGATTTCAAAATAACGACTTTTGCAAATGATAGCATATAAGTGCGAGGTTCGGTTGAATACACGACGGTGTAACCCAAGACTATGCAATGACACCTCAAATGACTCTGAGTTCCAATCTCACTCGTTCCCTCATGCACTTAGGTGTCCTTCAGAGTGATGACGTAACCACTTAGTGTCCTTCAGAGTACTCTTTTTCATCCAGATTAAGTGTTTACATGCTTCATTCGTTATGCAGTATTACTATTCATCTTCATTCCGGGTTTGTTTAGTGACGTACTAGGCACATCAGCCTGATTTCACTTGTATCTCTCTAACAGCATCTATTCCAGTTCACTGTTAACTAACTGTTTGTAGTGTTAGAAAAAGAGGTTTTGGAATACGCAGCACACAAGGTGCAGATGACCGAAAAACAAAATTTGAGCTGTAATCCGGTGTGAATATTGTTCGATGAGTGCAACTCACAGAACCAAAAACTACCAACCGAGCACAACTCACAAGTAATCCAGTTCGCTATAATGGAACTGTAAGAATGGAACTTATTTAATGTCACCGGAGTGCTTGGATTTTCTTCGACTACATATGTGACTTAAAGCAGCAGCAGAGTGTCGATTGTTTGCAAGTTGCCTCTGGTGATGACGCGCCTTCAAAAGGCATTGTGTTTGAGTGGTTTGCGGAATTCGAGCGTGGCAGATGGTCCATGGATGAGGAGATATGGTATGGTCGACCTGTGGAGGCCACCACGTCGGACAACATTGCTGTTGGGTAAATGATGGTAGAGGAGGATCAGCGGGTGACTGCGACACAACTGATGAAATCCATCGGGATCTCATCGGAATTAATCCACACCCTCTTACATTAGAAGCTCGTCGTCACAAACACTGGCACACAATGGGTACTACATCATCTCAGTGAGGAACAGAAAACTGGTGAACTCGTGCTAGATTTGTTGGCAGACGTTCCAATGGAGTTTGGGAGATCATCAGTGGTGATGAAACAGAGGTGTACAGTTTTGACCCAGTGAACTAGCGACAACCGACTCGGTAGACAATTTTCTGGCCAACGGACGCATCCAGGAGGTTGATCAACCACCCTGGAGTCCAGACCTGGTTCCGTGTGACGTTTTGTGCTCCCGAATGTCAAGCGCATGATGCATGGAATGTGATAATAGTTACCAATTGCTGCAATGGAAGTCTTCATTGAACTAGCTTCAGCATGGCTGAGATGTTTCACCAAATAGTTTGGGCGCATGGAACTGTGCACGAACGCTGGTGTGTATGCCTCGAGAAAATGCAGTGCTTATTTTTGTGTAACAAATACAACACCTTGTGCATCGGAAAACGTTTTACTCAGCCCTCGTATATCGTTACGTTAATGAGTGTGTATATAGCAGTTGCCAATCGTATATTCACTTATTACATTACAACTGGATCTCAAATACATTTTTGATTTGAATATTTTTTTGGAATTTCGTCATGTATAAAGCAAGTAAAGCATAAGCCGAAAAGCTGAGCATTGCTGTTTCTAAATTTTTGGGGTCTCATCAGCAATGTGTTTTAATCGATCCATAAACTGTAGACGTGAAACAACGAAATCTACATTCACAGTGTCATACGTCTCAAACCTCATGCTACTGCCAACTGTTGGTAAACTAATTCATACTAGCAATATGTAACCAATGGATACAGAATAAATGAACACAACTCAACGAGGTAATCAACCGTAAACTAATTATTATGTTCATCGGGGTTTAACAGGGCCCTGCATTCAAACGTATACCACTCCATTATTGCGTGCTCATCGTACAGGCTCGAATGCTTCGCCATTTATGCGTGTACCCTTGTTTTTTATCGTTTTTGCATCCTCTATCTGCTCTGTTCCGTGTACAGTTCTGGTCTGGGTTTGTCAGTCTTTCGACATTCATTTGGGTTGCTTCCGTTTCTCGCCTGAAAACCTTGTTCTCTTCAAATTTGCTGAATTGTCGTATGCAAAAATAGGAACTACTAGTATGGGGCTTTCACGGTTGAATTGGCAATAGTATATGTATAATTTGTTTGACCTGTCACTATCTACAGAGGGAGGAAGATTAATCTTCGCATGAATGTTTCTGCAAAACTTGCAGGTGTTTGTTGACTACTTCTGATCCCAACAGGAGTTTGATTGATCGCATCGTGGAAGACTACCATCGTGGGCTTAACCTGGAACCGACCAGGACCGGGAGGAATGTGTTCCGTATTCCCTTGATCAATTTTTATCACCAGCTCAACGTGTAATAAGTATTCCATCCACCCTATGCTTTATCGAACATGGATTGTCGAAGCAGGTCAAGGGCTGTATCATATCCTTGAAAAACCGGATCAACATTCGGCCAATTAACCACATACACACACACCCTCTGATGGGATAAGAAACAATCTTTTAAACTATTAATGCTACCAAAGCCTTTGTTGCTTGGTTCCTTGACTCAATCCTGGTCGAAATATCTGTTTAGACGTTTTCTTCTCACCCTCACGGTTTGAAGTATCAAATGTGACGTACTTATTCTTTGGATGAATAACCGAAAACAGGTTTGTTCTCCACTTTTGTTCTCAAGGGGTTTTGTACAACGCATATGCTGTTTGCAATTCGGTATTGAACCCATAGATAAGCAAATGCTCCGTTCTCAGGCAAGCTGAAAAACTTATACAAAATCCTCCTGTTTGGCTATTTATGGATTCTTGGTTGCACTCGGCTTGTATTAGGTCAAAAGCCATGTAACAGTTAGATAGTCAAAGGAAATAGATATCAATATGATCCATAAAAGGTGCAAAAATTGGGTTTGTTCAACACCGAACAAAAACTTCACGCAGTTGTCTTTCTGAATTACCGTTGACAACCCGCAAATGTATCTGGACAACTGAAAGGAAAATGACGTCCAGTATCATTCGCATTTTTACCAACGATGCTAAAGATGCGATCTATTTGTGAGAAACACATTCTGGCCCAAGGTGTTCTATTTAAACCAAAACATACGAGACTAACGCAATGATCTCGTGACAATCTGTTTTAAGAGTCAAAAAGTGTGCCTAGACAAACGGTAAAATGTTTACATTGTTGTTTGGCAGGTCAAAGCTTTTTATGTTGAGATTGTGTAAGGTTCAGTAGCCTCGGTGGAATGCATGGACGCCGCATACATGCTAACGGATGGATGCCGTATGCCTCTGTAAGTTGGATGGGTAACTGGAATGTGATTAGATCAGTGCTATTGGCGTGGCCTCGTAGCTCCGCTGGTAGAGGGTGCGCTGTACAAAATCGGAAGCGGCGTCCATGTGTGGGCTCGAATCCCACCGAGGCTTTCCACAATCTCAACATAAAACACGGTAAAAATGACTTGAGAAGCAAGGATTTTTCCCCTTTGTCGGAATTAAGAGAGAATGAGGAACAGTGATTGTTTATACAGAGTTGGAGATATGATAATCAAGAGTATGAGCACATGAAAACGTCGGATGGCAGAAAAAGCAATGGAGTTAACACCAAGAGTATGTGAAGACAATTCCCTATGCTCGGAAGTCATAACCTGGTCGTCTTTATTACAATAAGAACTGCCCTATTCATAGTAGATTGGGCATGGGAATTGCCGCTATCAACCACGCAAATCCAGAATGAGGCCTACAGAATTTTGTACCGCCATTTCATCAAATTCGTCAACCTTCAGCGGCAAAATCCACCGAATTTTTGACCATTATCTCTTGGAAACTGAGTCAAGACCGGGTGTTGAGGGGACACATGCAAAGAGCGTCCAAGGCTTTTTATTGGTGTACACCACTACTCCGGGCAATGCGTCTGATGCTAACATCATACGATAAACCAGAATTCAAGTATTTTGCTGGAACACCTAGATTGATGTCGTATTAATCAGGCGACAATATTGGATAAACAAACACCTACCCCGTGACATAATCGCAGCTGCCTAATCAGTGTGCATTGTTAAGACATACCAAACAAAAGACATTGAAAAAGGAAATCACTGGCGTTTAACTCGTTCATGAAAAAGGTTAACTTGTGAAATTTTGATGTTCAGCTGGAATCAGAAAAATCATCTGAAGGGATAAACGTTTAATGTACATTGAAAAGCAATCAATCTACTGTTTGGGTTTTGACCGAGGTAGGAATGGACGAAAAGGTTTTATGATTTTTTATCGATTCGGATTGCACGAGACTTTAATCGCTAAAACTTTAGTGCGGGTTTGGGTACCACTTGAGTGAAACGAGGCTGAAGTTGATTGAATCAAAACGAACCACATTTCCCTCGGATGACTGAAACCACTCAACAGTTTCACAATCAACTGCGGACCGATCTAAAATGTTTACCACTGACAATTTCCTCCTGTTGAGTTTGACCAACATCAAATTGGGGCATACAAGGCTGACTTGAGTTGGGAACCGAACAATGAAAATGAGGTGATTTCTGGATGCTATAGGATGGAAATCATAATCTTATTGCTTTCATGTAAACTTATGAAGGAGCTTCAAAATATAATCTATCAAAATGTGCTACAAATTGAGCTGCAAACCGGAACAAACTAGTGACAGACAGTGGAGAGAAAGGCTTTAGTGAAGAACTATCTTTCCTCCTATATCCCATCGGACGGTTACGCTGCAGTATGTTTCGATCAGGGCGAAGACTCAACGGATTGGTGCAAAACGTAGCAACACTATGATAACACGAAATGGTTAAAATACAAGATAGTGTGGGTGCTTTTTTAGTATTCGCTCCCAGTGTCTTGTATCACTGTGCTGGGTGTCACGCAACCTGTACTGCTTGTCAAAGGAAAGGGGAATTGGTGGTTGTCAGCGACAGCTCGCCATTCAATTACTGGACGTCAGTCAGTTTCGGTTTCACACTACAACGCGTATAAGACAATAATTATAGATACATATGCTCGACCGATTATGACTCAGCTAAAATCGATGACAGAGCTGGACAAGCAGAGCGAGCCAGTGTTAGAAGGCTGGTGGTAGTCTATGATTAACTAATAGAGTAGGTGAGACCAAGACTCGAATGATATAAAGCTGAAGTGAGGGGATTCCCTGACTGAAGTGCCTGTTGCAAGCTGAGGAGAAAGAGATTTTGTTTTCGTATATCATGCGATGAAAAAGGGAAAGATCAATAGAATAGGGAAGTCGTGATCTAAAATTTAGAATATTACGGATGCTGCAGAGTGGGGACGGATATACAGGAGCCCAAGCTTTTCTCCATACACTATTCTTTCAGCGTTCAGGCCACAGGGTCACCGATCTCCGGAGCTTGCTTATGAAAATGTTAACCTAAGTCACTTCAGTTATATTTCTTTGTTCGTACACCCACTGTTCACGGATGCCTCAAACCGTTAGTTCATAGAGGGTTGCAGAATAATGCTCCGTCACATCTGATAACCAACTGGTCTCATGTTTAACTTTTGACACGCATTAAGTGGACATGGAAAGAAATAAAATGAATGAATGGTACTTAGGAGGCAATCGATCGTTTGTTTTCTCGAACGATAACAACTCAGTGATGATGAAAGTATATAGCTAGATGGCAGTACATGTTCGGAATGTTATTTTAGAGAGAGAACCTCCGCATAATGATATTGTTCATACGTTCAAAAACGGACCTCTAAAAGTGTATTTTCCAACTGCCAAACTGATCGAAGATTAGAAGGTAGATTATATGTTTTCAAAAGCTCTTCTGCATTTCACATTACGGAATGGCTGTATTAATTTTGATAAACGGCGAGCGAACTCTCTACTAGGAGTTTGGTAGTTTGTATTTGAATGAATGGTTTAAACCGAAACTGTGTTTGTTTCTTTTTTTATTTTACATAGGGGATCACCTAGTATCACGCAAGAAAATTATACTTGTGTATTAACAATGGAGGTACGGATACCACATCGAATGAAGAAAGCAATTTCAAGTCGCACGCGTCTGTAGACCCATCTGATGCACCGTGGCCTTCTTTTCGAACAGATCATTCATATACATAAATGAAATTTAGTGTGTTTGTAAATGAATCTTACTTCCAAATAGCTCCAGGGAATACATTTCGTTCTCTCACGTCTGGTTTCAGTGATAGCAAGTATTAGATTATTTTGAATTCTCGGCCTACTTTTCCTTGCTGTCTGTAACAAAATACCCTCATATCGGTATATGAATGGCCCCCAAAGACATGGCAATAACAAGCACAACAATTTTCCCACGTTGTATACTTTAAACCTAGTGACGGGGGAAAACTTGACATAGAAAGGATCGACGAGGATGAGGTAAATTTGAACATGCCATTTAGCCCCTGGCATGCAGTTGTGACAGAACATTGTCTGATTAACCGCCTAATGAGGGAACATGAAAGCGCAGTTTGGATTTCCTGTTCATTTTTATTTCTGTCGATTGGTATTCATTGAAACCATAAAAGGCTGAACTGGGATCGAGTCAAAACCCATCTGTAGTTGTTTTGTTACGTTAGGTGACATTAAAACACTCAGGCGTAGAATAGTGTGCAAAATAAAGATTAGGTTCTGAGGAATATGAACCACGTTTTGAAATGCTAATCTCAAACCCAGGGAAAATGAATTTATCGATCTACTGAAAATGACGTCGACCCACACATGATAGAACAATTATTTGCAGGGTTAGACCTAGAAGATGAAGTGGAATTTGAAGAAATAATCGAGCCTTGAAGTGCCTCTTGCACAAAAGAAACACGACATGGATAGCTCATAAACTCCTTGTATAGCTTTACAACCAACCAAGGCGGTGTAGTCATGGATAGGAAATTTCTATCAGGACAGGTAGAAAGAGAGACAGAGGATCATGAGTAGAACGATAGGTGACGATGTGCCAAATGCTTGATGATCTGTATGCCGGACTGATCTAACATTCGAGGGACTGTTTCGAAAGATTCTAGAGTAAAGGGTTCACTGTTAATTCGTTTTAATTTACAGTAGGCTTTCTTTGGAAGAGAATTGATACTGACTGTGTTCCAACAATCAGGTGTTATTCTACTTCTGAATCACTAAGTAAAGAGATATACTAAAACTGGTGATACGGTTCCAGCACATTTGACAACGAAACAAATTAAAGAGCACCCTGTTCGCAGGATCTATTAGTACTAGGAGTTCTATGAAGGCGTTGGTGCTTTCAATGGTCACCGCAAAAGGGTATGGGATAAGATTTTCTCTAATCGCTCTGTAAGCTATCGAACAACTCTGTTGCAAAAGCTTTGATTTAGATCCCTTAAAAGTCAGCTGACTTTAATTGACAATCTGTTTCTTGCATGGTTTGATCAAGGTATTTTCAATTTGCATAGGGTCAATTAAGTATTCCCGTTACTTCATGACTGACAGATTAGGTGATTACTTTTGTTCCCTATTATATCATACTTGATGGTTCGTATGAATGCACATTCTGTTGCATACGAATAAAGTCTCTAGTTCTGCAATCTAACGTAACCGTGTTATTGTTCTACTGTCAAGCAAAGCTAGACAATAAACAAACCCATATCCAACTACACGCTATCCA
This sequence comes from Echinostoma caproni, assembly GCA_900618425.1. NCBI lineage: Eukaryota > Metazoa > Platyhelminthes > Trematoda > Plagiorchiida > Echinostomatidae > Echinostoma > Echinostoma caproni. Next base: position 67,298 of record UZAN01039432.1, on the reverse strand, counting down.
ATTCTTCAATGAGAGACCAACCGTGGCAGACCTTTCTCGGACGTGACCGCAAACGTGCCCTTGTGAAATTCTATCCAGGAGTAATCAAAATCAAATTTCGGAATGCTTTTAAATTGTTTTTTCACTTCTTGTCATATTTTTCCGCTAAAAAGCGAAATATATTTCATTTGTATTTACTTGGATAAATGTTAGCATCAGGACCTAAATATTATTCCAATTTACAAAAGAATCAGCACGCAATTCATAGATAGCTGTCCCGATCAATGAAGCCTGCGGTGCACTCTTGAGAATAATGAAATTCGTTCAAGTAAATATTGGATATCATCGTTAAGAATCTAATGTGTGATTAACTCAATCCACTAGTTCGGTGTTCCGCGGTTGCCTGATTTTTTCTGCCCCACCGTTTCTCTATTGTTCACACATTTAATCTGAGACGAAGCGAATTTAACTCCCCAGTTAGATTCCTTTTCTTTTTCTTTTTTATTTGTAATTTCTTTAATTTTGTTTTAATTGGGTGATTGCTGAAAATGTCTATTGTGCCCCTGTGTGATTCCTGTTAACAGGTTCCACACATTCACTTACTAATGAATGTCAGTAGACACATGACTCAGAGATAAATTTCATGAGCTATGCAAACTTTCTCATGTGCTCAGTACCACGAAAATCATAACCGTGATGGGTTCGGGTGGTCCGTTCTCCATCCGGCCCATTTGGTCGGATGTTTCTCCTTGATCGGTGGTTATCCTTCACTATGAAGGTTGCACACGTGTACCTTTTACAGTGCTCTTTGTCACTGTAAACTAACCAATAACAGTTGTGAATTTCTTCTTATTCGTTTTAACTCCACTGTATTCTTTGGTATTCAGCTAGGACTTTCGGTGTAGACTGAAGTAAACGTTGAATAGTCCAAACATTTTAAGTCCCTTTTCCAAATATCTCATGACGGTTATTGAGCAAGGCAGTGGGTCGGCATCTGATTGCCCCGACCACAGTCAAATTCACGTTCACATCAAACTGTGTTTGAAGTTGAACACGACAAACGTCACAAGTCTATAATGTGGAAGAAGTTTTAAAATTTCAGCAAATTTCACTCTCTCCGTTTCTCCCTCCATGACCACAAAAGAATGCAATAAAATACACTAATTGAGATAAGCATTTCAGTTACCGAACTACTTGATAAGTATACTCAAAAACGTTTTGCACAGGTGGGTAGGTGACAGGTTGACAAGGTATGATGGATATAATTGCCTAGATACCTCAGTGTCTTACGTGAATTTCAACTAACCGTTCTGGGAATTCCTAAACTGTGAAGTGCACCTACGATGTCCTCAACGGGCCAATATATGCTATGTGCAAGAGAATGTTTCAGCGTTTCACAAATTACTACCCGTTTGAGATGCGAAAATATCCCCGATTGAGTGGTCATGAGAACATACGTTTGTAAAATCTTGAGAACAAACTTCTTTCTTTGAACTCGACCCGGAAAGAATAGAAAATATTTATTCAGAGAATGAATACACCCACTCATTCATTCATAAAAGCAAAATATCATGCCCACCAAGGCATAATGGGAAAAAGAGAGCAAGAAGCTAGTCTGTCTCTTCACTCCATTCAGAGGAGAAACGGTCGCGAAATACTAAGTCGGTGAATTCATTCATCCGTCAAATCCACCTATATTATGCCGTAATACCGCATGTTTTCTTTATGCAAATAAACGATAGATTGCTCCCAAACACCACCTGGTGATTCTTGTATTTATCAATTCAACTGATCATGTGAAGCAAGTTATGTGGATTAAACGGCGAGGCGTCCACCTGATCACATTAATTATCATCATCCTATTTGGTTTGATCAGGGATTGCTAAGTGCCAATTCGAAGGGAGTTACAATGCATCTCACTAAGTCTAATTACGCGGTCAATGTGCTCGATGTTTTCTGCCCTCTAAACAGAGTAAAATGTAGTTTATCTAAAGAGATTAAGTCCCACACTTCGTCAACGGCCAGGGTGGTTGCCATTCAAATCCCTTTGCCCCGAGAAGCAAATTTTTAGAGAACTGGTTTTCCCACGACCATCCTTTTACAATGATGAGGACAAAACCTTCTTTTATAATCTCTAATTCTTTCATTCACTCATAACCATCCTCCCTCCTCTTTTATAGCTCTTCTACAAAAATTGTTTTATCCCTTGGCACATACCAAACTTTGAGAATATTTCGGAAGCATCGTTTGAGAGGAATAGGGATTCGTTGCACATTGTGCCGAATCTTCCACACCGCCGAATGCCAACGTACTTAGAAATCAATTGAAACAAATAAATACCTTATCGAAAGCATAGTTTCCCCGTACAGAATTTGAATAAAGAAGTCAAAATACACCGAGGCACTAGCCATTCAAAATTGTCATCCCAAACAGCGTGAATGGCTTAGTACTCTGGCGCTACCTTGGTAACAAATGTGTTTGGTGAGTAATTTTGACCGCAATCTTTCTCCGCCTAAGATTCTGTTATTTACTGACCATATATTAATGATCACATAGACTGCAGTATGCATGTGAACAGATGCAGCGAAATGATCCAGAATACATTGTGCAAACCTGTGTTTTTGGCTTCTTTATTCAAATACCTTATCACTTTTGGAACCCATAACTCACTTGTTTCATAAATGCAAATAACGACAATCGTTTTTCTCCAGCTCCAAAATAATGCTCAACATGTTGAGCTAATGGCTATATCGATTTTGAGCGTTATGTTTGGGTCAACCCATTGGCTTTTATAAGTCTGTTCCAAACAAGGATGAAAACTGTAGACTGCTGTTTGTCGTCCGCCAAAAGAAGTGAGTTGCAAATTTTCATCGCGTATCTAGAAGTATAACGTGATTTTTTAAAAAAGAAACCTCACCAATATTGTTTTAGCTAACCGTTGTCACTCAATTTTCACCTTTGGAGTACTGAAGGACTTAATAATTGTCAATGAACAATGCGAAGATATCAAGTGAAGTTCACGTGCAATTATTGTCATAAGTAGAGGAGAAAGATATTAGCGCATAACACGCGCGTTCTTTTTCCCTGAAAGTGAATTCATCATCCAGAACCGACCTGTCGCTCCTGCATCCAAGGTTAGCTTTCCAGTGGGCTCAACAGATATGCAGGGTACTAATGATTTCGGATCAGTTGGGTAGAACAGACACACATTACTCTCTTGGGCTGGGTAGCCATGAGTGACGTGTCCATTTGGCACAATCATTTCTCACATAAGTGTATTTGCACGACATCGGTCCCATGTGCTAGGAAGTCAAGCGAAACGATTTGATTAGATTAAAATATGTACATCGGTCAAAATAAAGCAATGCTGTATCGCTAGCCCAATGTTATTTTTGTCGTTGAACTCAGGCTATTCCATTAATTTAACTTTTACTATGACTTATTCAGTAATCTTGAACTTTTAAAAACGGATATGATCGTGTAATCACCAATGCCGTGCGAGAATTAAAACATAAATGACTGTTGAATGAGCGGTAGAGACCTATTTCGAACAAGTCAAAATATGTGCATCACGATGAGTTTGTCCCTCAATGCTCTCTGTATACATTCATATTTTTTCCATCGGAGAGAAGGGTGAGGTGAGCGAACATTTCTCGGGTCACAGATATGCAACTCGGAAATCCTTATGCGATTTTCGATATCGGGGAAAAAGGAACGTTCATTGCGATAAAATCAACCAATCACCCGAGTTATGCACGCGACCTGATTAGGGCATTCATTGTTCAACCAACCTACTTTGTGCATGGGACGATGATATCTGACAAACTTAATCAGAGAATTTGATTGAATTCCCGGTATAAATATCACGTGATGACTCAGCGCTTAGGTCAAAGTCAAAGTTTTATTATGGGCATTACTTACAATCAGATGCTTTCCTGGTGTTTACACGAGTTGAATTGTAACAATGATGAATAAAATTCCATGTGATGTATTTGGTTGTGTTATGTGTGCTCATAGATGTTGCAATGCAATGTGTGTCAATGATTCGTCAAGCTTTACTTTGAAGGAATCAATCATCTTGGCACAAACGACATGAGATGGTAAGGGATTTCGTGCAGTGCACACAATAACGGCGAAGGAATGACGTCGACAGTCTAGTCGAGATGTTTGAAGTAGTAACTTGAATGGATGTCTCCGTAGATGAACGTTTGATGACAAGGGCGACAAGGGCGGTTTGGGATGTATAGTATTTGGTACACTAAAATTAACTCTCCTCGAATCCGACGATACTGAGCAGAGTATCGACCCAATGACTGAAGTCTTCCCAAGTATGAATCATAATAGAGTCCTGTGACCATCGTGCCGGGCCTTTGTGGACGCTCCAAAATTTTGTGATCACGTTGTAACCATGGGTTCCAAGTTTGGATGGCATACTCAATATGTGGCCGGATGTATGCCGAAGGCAGATGGTTCAAAACTACCGAAAACACGTTTAAGTAGACCAACATGTCTGAGTGCTGTTGATGACGCCCTGGCACAGGTAATAGAACAGCTGAGATCTTCGTGGATGATCACATCCAGGTCCTTCTCTATTGATGCATGAGGCAGTAATTCCTGTCCGAGGAAATAAGAAAACCGCCCATGGTGGCGTAGCGGAATCACCTTGCATTTGTAGACGTTAAATTGGATGTTGTTCTCAATAGACCATTTTTGAGATGCATTGAGTGTTTATTGGAGTTCCAGCGAAACCCCACTGTCTATCACTGTCTTCCAGATTTTGACGTTGTCTGCAAACAATAATGTTTGTGGTCCTAGGACATTCAAGCACAGAACCCCGGGGGACTCCGCAAGAAACGGAGATAGGGGCGGACAGTAAATTAGAGACTCGAACCGACATGTTCCGTTGTTGGATAAACGCAGCAATCCAATCAAGCACGAGGTCTCTGATACCAAAATTGTACAGTTTACGGAGCAGTACTTCGTGGTTCACCCGATCGAACGCTTTGGGGAAGTCCAGGTAAACCACATCAACTGCATCGCATTTGTCTACTGCCATTGTCCATTCATCGCGGCCAGGAGCAGATTGGTAGTACATGAGCTCTTTGACGGAATCTGAGGTGAGCTGGAAAAAGGAGATCGTATTTATCTAAGTGTTTCATCAAGAAATCTGCTACGATGGATTCCAGGACTTTGGATGGAACGGGAAAGAGTGTCACCGGGAGGTAGTTGGTAGGATCACTACGATAACCGCCTTTATTAAGTTGAGAAATTGTGCCTTGTTTCCACGACTCGGACAGCACGTTTGCATCAAACATCCTTTGGAACAGAAAAGCTAGCGGCTCAGAAAAGTGATCCGCTAACGCATTAAGGGTTGGAGACGTAGATTGTCTGCACCTGGAGCCCAATACTTACATAGACCCAGAAGCTTTGATTTCACTCTGTCGGCATCCAGCGTGAAGGTAGTCAGTGGTGGATTTAGAAAAGAGAAGTTAGAAGAAAAGGTATCCGACGAGGTAGCCGCAGTGTTGCGTCGTTTGTTGTGTCAAAGACGTGATAATATTGCGTTTTCAGCATCTCAGGTACTCCCTGGGTGTTACTGACGACCTTCCCAAGATAGCTGAGTGCGGGTATACCTCGACATATTTACATGTTTGTGTAGTAGCAACCGGTTGGAAATGAACTTCCGTGAGAACGTTTCCTGGTACCTAAGCTCATCCTCCCGCACCAACTGGGTACAATGGTTTCGCAATTGTCGATATCTATTCCAGGTGCTGTCAGTTGGAAATCGATTGTATTCTCACCAAGATCGATTTCGCAGGGATATCCATTTCTTCTATTTCGTCTGTTCACCGAGTTTGGCTATTTGTTTGTAAACGTTTCATCACCAGCCGAGGCGACAACATCAATGCTTGTGAAGTGGCCATTTCTTTGTGTGGCTGCCATTGGCGAGTTGTGGACCCCTGATTTTCTGACAACCTTAGTAACTGAGGCGATCACATTTGTAAGTCTGTCCGTAAATGCTTGCCAGGTGACCAGTGTGTCACGTACGTGCCAAAGAAAAATCCACTGAGTGCAGTCATCCAATCCACATATATACGTTACTCAAATCATGCCGGATTCAGACACGAAAGAGAAAATCAGTACGCTTTGCAAAGGTATTTAGACTTCCCCATGCGGTTAGTGATTGGGTGTAAAGCACCTGAGATAATGCACGAAGTTATCTACCAGTAGCGAAGGAACAATCAATTAAAATGATTTCACAAGAATAACTCAGACCACCTATTAGACAACAAATTTACTTTAAACCAGGTCATTAAAGAATTCAAATTGGTATCTGAAATGTAAAACCTTCAGACTAAGCGATTGCTCTTCGGCAGGTATCATAACTGAAGACGACTCTATGGAAACCGGTCAAATATTGGCAGATTGGAGCCAATTCGGGGTGGACAACACACCAAAGAACAATCACAATCTCAGGGAGACACCGGATCCTTGCTAGCTTCAAATTACACTGTTGAATGGATAGCTGCGTACTTGCACCTTAACACAATCCTGAAACCAATTGAAACGGGTACATCTCCCCTAAGATACGTTTGCTCAAGCACCATAAATCTATGGCAACCAAGCTTGTCCATGTAGGAAGGTAAACGTGTGACTACAAATAAAAACGTTGCTTTTAATCAATGAATATGCTCAAAAATACTGCATCAAAGACGGGTGGATTTTCCACTTCATTGATAAAAACACTCATCACTAGCCTACCCGTGAAACAATGATAAAGCTGTGTATTTAGATAAACTGAAAACCTGCAACAACATGAAGGAATCTACTTAAAACTGACACTTTTGTTTACAGTGTTGTATAACGTGTATAAAAAACTGGAGTTCTGGCAATATTCGTTGGCTTATAAAGAATTCTAAGTGTAAATACAAAAGCTCATAAATAAACCTGGAATACTCCCGTTATAAAATAGTGCTCCGTACTTGATAAGTGAACTTCAAATTTTCAGTAGCTCTTAGAATGGCATAGAAGGGATAGCAGTTGAGTTCCACCACTTTAGACAGAACATGTAGGAATAATCTGTTCCAAATCACTAAATTTGTCCCAGTGCCCAGTGATAAGATTGAATATTATTTATCTTCATGGTAAGTATTAACACGCGGTTTCGGTCTAAGCACTAATCATTATAATTATTCAACCTATTGTGACGCACAAGTGCACTGAAACACTGCAAACCTTGCTGCCGGTTTTCTGGCTCGTGGTTTGCTTATACATGTAATCAAATCAACTGGATCTAGAAATACCACCATTTGGAAGATCATCATCTTCACAACTAAACTTGCTAACATGTGGAACATGATTACCAATCACTACACTAATTTGGTGACACATCAAAAGCCATTCCATCCAAATAAGGAAATAGAAAATTGCAATGTAATTTTTCTTTCGTTAGATTTATACAAGCGTTTGGTTGATCGACAGTCAATTGAATCATGTGATAGTCGAAAACCAACATGAACATACTTGAAATAAAAAATTTTAATTTTAAATACACATCGATTTATTGAAAAAATTCAAGCCAAAACCTCGGGTACTCAATAACCCATAAAGTCATTTTTAATCGTGTCATGACGTCTCCGTAGAGATTTCGATAAATGCGTATACCATGTCCAGATTTATTCGCCCTTTTGCAAGCTAATCAAAAATTTAGTTTTTACCTTATCTGTCTTGCTAGAAAGAAAAACCTTTAAAAACGTGAAAACGTGTATTCATGGAACTTTTTCCAAATGATATTTTGGTTAACGTAGAAGGTAAACTGTTTGAGTTGTTTAGCTTCGCCCTAAATCTAAAACTGACCAACATTACATGAGTGTTTTTATGTGAAATGGGAATGTGCGGAACAGGATGTAAACTACAGTTCGAGAAAATGTTCCATTTATTCCATTTCGAGTGGAAGTAAATTTTGAATTGGAATTTTCTCACAGTAAACAAGATTTACTGATTTGGCTTTCGCCAACCAAAGAATCCAGCCAATCTGGCCACTCCGTACTGCATGAGAAATAGGTAAACATTTTCTGCATTACACAACAAACGGAGAAAGCCCCATAGTCACAAGAACTTGCTTTTCAGCGATTTTGACCAGTAACCTAAGCCCCGGGACTACGAATGTGCAATCATATAAGGCCCCCTAGGTTAGGCGCGGTATTGAACCGGACGACAGCAGAGCTGCCTACCACCAAAGACGGGTGACGCTGGCATGGTTCTAACCTCAGATCATAGAGTTTAAAGCACCCCGGTAACAGTGACTGAGCCTCTGCACCACCACCGTCACAGCAAAATATGCGAGGTAGACTGTGATCTGGTCACATTTGTTCTAAACGAACCGAAACTTGTGGCATCCTTGAGGCCTTTAGACAAGGGGCACAGTAGTGAGCAAGATCACTTCATCAGGCGTTGAAACAGCCACTCTTTTTGAATACTTCTCTGTATTTTTATAATACATAATTCTATAATTCTATCTATAGATGTCCTTCAGGTTACAATGAACAATGAATGCGTTTGGAACACGTTTGCTCTATTACACTTTGTCAAGGCAAACCTCACTATGCCTGACTCAGCTTGCGGTAGTAGATTGTTTACCTTGAGGAAGCTTTAAACTGGTATAGAGTGAACAAAATTATTTTAGGCTCATGTTTCCTCTGGACGGTTGTGAAAGTGATAATACAACTAACATCCGTAACCGCTGCAGCCTCATCGGATGATTCGGGATTACTTGTCTTATCAGGGTTTCGAAAATCACAAATCAATTTCACCTATACTACCTAAGGAACTAGGTCTGCATTTGACGACCACCTGGGCACGGTTTTCTTGAGGAGGCACAAAAACCAAACCAATGATCAGGAATATCCTGTTTAGGCTTGTAAATTGTATTTCAGGGTGCAAATGTTAGAGGCTCAACAGTGTTCAGGATCTAACTATATCATCGTGCCAGCATTACTTCAAATATATTGAATAATATTCAAGAGGAAGAAAACCTTCCTCACCTAAGACCCCTGTGTGACGTGAGTCGGGAAACACTAAATCATGTTGTCAAGGTACAGTATTTTGTAAAATACTCGATCCGCAGAGAGCACAATAGAAAGTCGTTTAAATCTGACTTTTCTGTCAAACCACACCCCACGCAGTAATGTGCATCTCAGTCTTTGTCCAACCATGAACCACACGTATTTTCAGTGGCATGGCTACAGAAATTTGAGCTTTTAGTCATCTATCTCATTTTGCCTCAAATACGAGCATCCGCTCGACTGAATTTACAATACTGGCAGAACAAACTGAAGACTGTCACGACCAAGTTCAATCGTGACACAGAATTTGAATTAGAATTGCAAACTCGTTTATAATATCTCGCAGTAAATGGTACACTTCTTATGTTCAATGTTAGTGTTATAACTAGCTGATCAATTTTAAAGCCCCAGTCAGAAAACCTATCGCCACCAGATTATTGATCGGACAATATACCTTATGTGCCAGGGGAGCTACTGACTGATTGATAAATATTTTGGCTGCAACCAGGGACGCACACAAGCACATCATACTGCTAGAGTCCATTACTTAGACGATTCGCATCAGCCAATCAGACATCGTCAGTGAGCTGTCCAATCCGACAACTTTGTTCCCTGCTTAGTTGGCATGTCTGACGGCACATTGGATGCACGCTTGATCATGCGTGTGATTGAGTGTGTAATCATGCATTGACTAAAATGTTTGTGATCGTATACTGGTGCACAACATCATTAGCAACATTTTAAATAGACATCCAAAAGCGATGTCGATCAACCAGATTTTCCTTTGTTTCCCAACTTTGTACCCATTTCTCCCAGCAAACAACAGTGTAACAAAATGTTTCCACCCACATAGTACATGAGTTTCTCCGGTTGTAGCTGCAGTTTGTGGTTCGTGAATCTGGAAATCTATGGATCAGGAGTTTGGAGTTACGCATTAATTTCGATACATGCAAACAACGAGAATGAAGGCTGTTGAGTTTGATGTAAAGCAAGCTCCCCCGAAGTGTGTCAGAGGCCAATTAGCAACAACTCTAGCTGTCCTCATTGCTGTTTAAAAACACGACAGAAAAAATAATCAAGTTATCTCATTTCTGATGGTGATCGTGGTGAGCGTGGTGGTAGCAGAGGAAGAAGAGGAGAAAAAGAGATGCATATTTTATTAGATTGAACTGTTCTAGTACTCCGTGGAGTCTGCAATCGAATTCTACAATGCACATGATATTGTATCTATATGTAATTAAATTTGACCTAATCTAGTCTTTGTTTTCCGTAGACCTAACTACTCCTCAATAGAAACTTTATCACACCCAGGTTTAAAATGATTGACGTGGTTTTTGAACCCGAACGTAGCGTGTGGCATCCCAGAGCTTGGCTGAAAGGGATAGGCCTGAATAACATCCATCTTCCAATGAGTCTGTTCGGAGTACCGATTTTAGAGGGTTTCCGAAAGAATGTTGTGCATAAATATACTTTTCATCTCTCTCAAATTCATTATGTTAAATTATGCTCCTATAATGCATCCAAGGTGTCTCTTTGCTGATCTGGATAATCCAAGTGATCTTCAAGACTGTCTAAGCCACAAGTAATTGGTTTACACCCGTATCTCGGATACCTAAAGTGTATTAAAATATTCATACTTTTTCTTGCCTAAAGAATCTCTTGTTTTGAAAACGTTCTCTGTAAGCATTCAGAAATTAATCGTGTTTACATTTAAATGTCGGATGCGGTTAAATACCCAAAAAATAATCATGATCTTTCTTTGTTTAAGCATACTGAGAACATTTACAATGGGGCAAAAATATTCTCTTTGTACAGTTTCAGGTTTGAAACATTTTCTATCCCCAAAAATGTTATTCTTAAATTTGTGACAGACAGTAGTCATGCACATAAATGGCACTGTCCAGCAGTGTTTCTCAACGGTCTAAAAGAGAAAGACATTGTTCCGGTTTTCAGATCCCTTTGACTTCTATCCTATCTCTTTGTGGTTCTCGAAACTGTGCGATTTGTTCTCATTGAGCGCAACGTTTTTGATGCACAGATTAATTCACCAGACATTGAATAAAAAAACCACTGTTTGCATGTCCATCTCAATGAGTGGGTATCTCATTCACATATTTGTTCCAATATATAGTCTTATCCTTGCATTCATGAACTATTCCCAAAATGCAACCTTCAAGGCACCGGATATCTATCACCTATGACGTTATTGTACGTTTATTTTATTGCATGAAATCGTTTTGATATTTTGTGCACACCTATCCATTTTACTCCATTCAGTGTGCTAAATGACTATTCTGTTGGAAGCCTGAAACCGATTGTGATTAGCATTGAATGTCAAAACCTGATTTGTGAGCAGTATATGCTTATTTAGATTTAACGAAATTGAAGAAGGTTGAAGGCATATTTTCAAATGAGTTTCCATATTATGGCTTCTATCAAAGTTCGGATGTGAGATTACCAACTATTCCCCCACAATTATTTTTTTATATGATTTACTTATATCCGTGATTTGGACAAATCGTACTTACATCGAAATATTGAAAACGATCACACGCTTCACCAGAACCAAACACCACAACCCGCTACCCGCTCTTTTTTCCTTACCTCGTTTTCTAATATATTTTTGATAATGGACCACAAACGTTGCAGTACCCAGTAAATTATCCTATTATCCCTAATCAAGGGCAAAAATATTACAGTGGTTTTGCAGATAGGCCCGGCAATATTTATTTCTGTCGCATCAAATGAGGATTTCAAATGCAAGGCGGATTACTCATTGCTTGACGGGCTAGGCTGATTGATTGCAATGCCACTCTTCAACCGAACAACTTTTCTTCATCCTCGGTTGATTGCAGAGCACTATTTTTAGAACAAACACCTGGAGTATTGGCGTCCCGAGGAGCCCCCTGTCCTATTCAAGCAGACAGCTCACCTCAAAATTATGCTAATAGATAATCCGAAGATAACGCAAGACATGGACAGATTGGAAAATTTAGTATGTCGTAACAATTTTTTCAGTGGCTCATTCTCAAGCCGTTTGGAGATTGCTTAGGTCACATTAGAGAACAGAACGCACGATTAGAAGCAACAGCAAGCTGCAATCTCCTCTGAGGAGATGTGGATTGGTTGGCTGATGCACATTAGAATTGCTTTAAGTGAGAACCGATGCCCAGATCGTTTTCATCAAAAGAAATATAAGTAAAGAACTACCGGCAAACTTCAATCATATCCGCGAGGAAGAAAGACTCTTTAATCATGCTTGGTTGGATCGAAACATTTCTCCAACATCGGATCGTATTAGTTCGTGTTTCTCATTCGCTTTCAAGTCCTGAGACGTTACCCGTAAGGTTACACTAGGATCTGTGCTTGGCTCGCAACTTATCCTAACATTCACAAACGACCTACCTAAGGCTCTGGGGCCAAAATCATTACTGTTTGCAGATGACGCGAAAAACTGGAATAGGGTAACGCAAACAGTGGGCTCGCTGTCATTCCAGGAAACGCTGAAAGCAGCTCATCTCTGGTCTCTCATGAACGACTTTGAATTCAAGTGCATTGAATCTTTCAAACTGAGACTGAAGTAAACATTAGCACACCCTAAATTCAAACACAAATGAAGCTGCATGCAGCAGTGGAAGAATCCCGTATCATGTGCCATTTTACACAAGGAATTTGACATACAGCGAGTGAGATCCCAATCCGCTGTCTGGATGAAAAGCACTGCCAAGGTACGTTGGGCGTTTCGAAGTAGAGAGGAGGAGCAGAAGGAATTGAAACCATGATAACTTATCAATGCTGAACTCATCAGCATTTATGAAGTCTTTCCGAAATGTGTGTAGGGCCTCTCATAATGTTGACTGGGCGTTACAACAATGATCCACTCGGATTATAGGAGTGTACTTCAAGCTGCTTGAATCTATGACGAACCGAATCAAGAAAGAGCACTCTGAGTTGACACCAGGCATCACGTGAATCCGAATGTCGCTTCTCAAGTTGTTTATCACAACCCTCCTCCCAACAAATTCAATACTGTTCAGATGTGCACTCTAGAAATAGTTGGGTCGATAGGGTTAAGAAAGTGAACCATTTATTACAAACCGTTTCCCCAGTCATTCCGAATTCCATGACCCGTCATCAATAAGGACCGAGTGATTTTGCCGTCCGATCAATCTGGGGTATTTGGCTATCTTAGCAAAGCAAAGTACAAAATCAAGTTGACCGTCATAAGCTCGTATTCATGACTGGTATTGTGTTTACCGGAGTGATCTGTTTTGGTTTGTTAGCTATGTCATCTGTAAACGGCTTGAAAATGGATTATTAGGAACCGTTGCTCCCCCAAACTGTGCATTCCCAATGCAGTAATAGGTAACTTTCAGACAATTGTATTTGTATCAGCTTACTAAAACAGTACACAACACAACTCATTGTCAAGCAGATCTTGTTCCAAAATAATTCAACCGAATTTCCGTGTATCAGAATGTCCAGAATGTTATCTCTCAGACTGTTTAACAACCGATATCATGTGGAGAAAACTGTCTAGAGATGCAGGATGATTCAACAAATATTTCTTTCTGTAATCAGAACTGAAATTGCGATTTCCAAATCCACGCTGGTTCTATGAAGTAAAATAAAACTAGAAATATATAAATGTATATACATTTATGTATATATATATACATATATATGGTTGAACATCATAGCTTTTCGTGTGTGAAGCATTTCATTTTCCGTATCTGGGAATAAAACGGTATGCTCCTGATATTTGTGCTGAAACAACGTTTGCTATTTAAGTCTACTGTTAGCTCTGTTCTCAAAGTACTCTCCGTTCACCACACCACAAAATGCTAATCCATCATAGTTTAGTAGGTAAACTTATTTTCGGCAATGTTTTTACCATTTTGTCCAGTTCTCCCGTAAAGTTCGATCAAGCATATCTCTCCGCCTTACGTAATAGATTGTTTGTGTTGATACGGCACATGGATAAAGAGAACAATTGCTGTTCAATTGCAGTGTACCGTGTAGCAGGACACTGGACACCAAACGGGCAAAGGCACATTCAGGATAATTGCCACGATACCACACAGCTGCTCGGAGCGGTACCTGTTCAGCTGCTCTCAGGAGCCAGTCACACAACCGACCCGTGCTGTATTGGCTCTAATTTGAAAGTAGCGTGCGGTGTCTACATCAAATCCCGCCTATCCTCCTGAGTAAACCAAGGAATCATCACGTTTGTACCGTGGATGTTTTCCACTCGATTTATCACAATTATATAAACTTATAAAATTGGATTTTCAAAAACCGAAACATCGAAATCCTGGAATATATTAAAACAAAAATCATGGATGAACGTTGAGAGCTCAACAGCCGACCGTGCATCTTGTGCTTCACCTAGGTAGCGTCCGCTCCTAGAACTATCATCCGCTCACGGACTTGGTGTTAGTCCGCTGTTCTCGCTTCGCGTGTGCTACTATTGTTACTGTGCTATATCTTGTGTTCTTTGCACTTGTGGTGTTCTCCTGCGATATAGTGCTGTGTGACCTAATAATAGGCAACGGATATACACGGCGCAAAACATAACAAATTGGCGACGGGTGTCACGATGTCGAAACAGAACCCCAACGCCGATGACGGCCATACCATGATTCAAGCTCAGTTACGCTTGATGGAGTTGCTGACCGCTCGCCTGGCTGGTACAGGATTATCAACCCCCACTGATTTGTGCACTGCAGACCATATTGTCCGCAATATGCCATATTTTCACTATGATCCTGATGCTGGTGTCTCCTTCGAATCTTGGTCTAAACGTTATGAGGATATATTCACGGTTCAGCTTGTCTTCTACGATGAAGACACTGGAGTTCATCCTCTGTTACGCAAACTGGGTCTGGCAGAAAATGTCCGTTACTCCAACTATATACTTGGTGACATAGCGAACGTCCTCGGGCTCGTCTGTTTCCAAACTACTTGTTTTTCCTGTGTGTAATAATAATATTTAACGTAATATGTGACATTACGTAGATTTCTTCTATGAATGTGCTGAGAGTTTAAAACTGTAAACACAATAATGTGAAGTCCTTTGAAGTTAGCTGTATCCAAAACACTTGCAGTCAAACGGTGTGACAAACACAGACCAAATCCGTAAATTGCTAACATTTTGTTGCGAAACTGTCTGGTTGGGGACGGCGATAGGAAGATTCTTAATCTGGGCCTTGAACTTCGATGCAAATTTGAAACAGAAACTTCAAACGTCTGAAACAGTGAACTGGTAATGAGTTGTGGCATGTATCTCAGTATCTCAGTTGAACTAGAAAGAAGCTTTCCTGCCCGTAAGCATCAAAAGCGCGTTAGTAAATAGGTCGATATTTGCTTCGAAGTCTACCCTTCCTTACCACTCTAAACGAAACAGATCTGTTCGTTACCTTTCCATATGTTCAAAATTATTTATATAGAAATATAAATAATGTTTTGTTTGCATTCCGGATATGTTGATCATAAACAAGTAACCGCACACAGCAGTTTACCTTTGTCAGAACAATATAACTATGGTCAGAGTTGCAATGGCAAAATTAAAATGCACTCAATCAAGCATGTTTCCCATTTTGTGCTCCTTGGCAATCCCGTAGTCTGTTCTCGTTGAGATAGCATACATTGAATTCCTTTCATTATTAACTACTCTAAGCTCCACAGTTGAGATGGTAAATCTGATAATTTAGAATTGTCATTACTTTTTCGTACCCCCCGGATGCAAAATGAACACTCATTAGCTCAATGAAGTGGTCCAAAACTAAACTGAGCAACAGACTCTCAGTCTTTGTTTCTTATTAAATAATAAAGCATTGAGGTAGGCTGTTGTTTTTGGCTACCTACGTATCTTGGGGTAAACGCAACTGGTAAATGACAATGGGTTACTAAAATTAGCTTTTTAACAAATAAGGAGGGCACGTCATACGTTGATCTGATTTATTCCTTGAACACTCGGTGCTTCAATTCTGGACCAATTACAAAAAACTATAGATATATGTTGATCATTTGGACTCAATTACCCAATGATTGTTTGTTTTTATTTGTGGGACAATTCTGGAAGCCTACGTTTATCGTAGTTCTAGTGAGGTTTGCTACGTTGCTTGTATGAAATCAGTAAACGTGCAACATATTACCATGCGAGCATTAGAGAATCTCTTCACCATGTCAAACAGGTTGGTTTGTGTGTTTTGCTTACAAAGGAGTGGTTATATTAGCCTTGTCCTTCAAATGGGTTTTCCTTTTCAAATCGACATTAGTCTTCACCCGAAAGTGGGTGACTTTCATACAGACGGTAGTTTTGCACCTTCCCAAAAGCTGCGTAACTCTTACGTGAGGGATGGAACGTAGAAACATTTAGAGTATTCTTTGAACGAATTATCCTTGCTTGAGCTTTTGACCACAACTGCCATTGCAAACCAACCAAAGCCCTAGAGCACCTTTACCAAACCTATTGCAAACTTGCGACGGTACCATTATCGTTTCTGCAAAACGTGCTTCCTGTGTTAGTTCAAGGGAACTCTATCAAGACATACGCTCTGCTTGGCAGCTAGTAGAGTTCATGCTCACTTATAATATGAGTGGATAATTATAATCTGAAAAGAGTTATCTATGTGGCCTTGTACGTCAGGCCTTAACCCGAAACCAGTCGTAGGCAAGCCTCCGTGCGTGGGTTCAGATGGCACCGTGGCTCTTGATACTCTCGAGAGTTTTGAACACGAGTTAATTTCATCTGATTGTATGTAAAATAAAATAAATCCTGTTCGGTCTGACCTCGAAATGTGAGGCATTTACCAAAGCCAACGATCTGTTTTAGCGAGCGGTTAACAGAACGTGATAGAGCCTTTCGATGTACTCATATATGGTTGATCTCTGCTCTAGTCGTAATCACTGACTTCATATTGCTCAATTTTAACCGATCACTAATGACTCAGTAGGAAATTACTGAGTTTCGTTTGAAGTGCTATTTCAAAATAAGACAGTTTGTTTGTACAACATCAGCATCCATCCGAAACGATTAACCATTCAGATTTTTATCCGTTAGCTGGATACGGAAGACATCATATTTTATTCAAGATGAATGTGAATGGAAGATTAAAGGATCACATTTGATTTTTGTACCTAAAAGTGCCTGTTTATGTACACCAGCGAGTAATACACCAGAGATGGAAGTTGCTTTCCCACGGAATTCATAGTGTTAAAACATCAAGTAATTTGTGAAGAGTGCGGGAAACCTTGTGGAAGCCGACTGCAAGTGTTTGAAGCACTGAGAGGATTGGTTACGTAAAGGATTTTGATAAATTGCCCCGAGGAAAGGTACACTGTGATTCAAAACACTCCCCCATAGATTGATTGCCTAAAACAAACATTATTTATCACAATTTTTTCTCATGTTCGATCAATTGGATTGTTTTTCATCCCGAGCAGATACAAACATCTTCCAATTGGTATTTATCGTGACTACTGCCTTCGTTTCTCAGATCCTTTATGATAGACGATGGTCAAAAATTGTGAACCACTACTTTTCGCAGTAAATAGAGGTCACTCAGTAGTTCAATATACAGCTGAACATCTACCAACGTGAACCAAAGAAATCACTAATTATATATCGATAAGTTGCATATCTTCCCTAATATGGTCATAGTTTGAACACTTACATTGGGTCTAATTGATTTCAGATGATCAGGCATCATCACAGTTTATACATCATTTTTTGAAACTGAGATTTGCATGTAGGAGTTAGTTCCATGTAGGTGGATCCAGTTTCTTCGGGCTCCAAATAGTTTCTTTTCTCTAAGTACAGTTCTTTTCCTGCCCAGATATATTTTTTTAGTTAATCATGATACAAGTTACCATAATCTATTGATTTTTTATCAATATCTTTTAAATTTCATTAAGAAGGAGAAAAACAATCGCTTTTGTATACACTAGTTACACATAAATTGTGATATGATACTGCGGTGGGTAACTTACTCATCGCAATATTTTCTAGTACCTGGCAGCTTGTAGAATTTTGATTGATTTATGAAATCAATATAATTTGTTCCACATTATTCTACACGTTTATTATTACGATGAATATACCGCTGCGGGTGTGTTCATCTGCCGATCCCCGTTGCTTCTCTAATAGTGTGATACACTTGGCCGGGACTCAGTATTCCTTCAGTATGTTTTCTATCTATCAACCTCATTGGTCTATTGTTGGGATTAAGAACAATCGTGTGATTATAACTCGCCCGTCGAGCATTCAACCATGAATCCGGTTCCAATCGGTAAACTGTATTGTGTATTCTAATTGGTTTACGGTATTTCATCTTCACTACTAGAACTGGGTTTCATCATTCGTTAATAAGCCTTCCTTGGCAACATGGCCCTTTGTTTTATCAAACGATTTTTTCTATAACTACTAGACAGGGCTTCAAATCTCAAGGTCAAACGTTTGTTTCGGGCATTATTTACGTTTCTATGCTTCGCTTTTTGTTCAAAAATGTTTCATAACTTAATCATGTTTGGCCATAAGCAAACTTTAGCCTCTACACAGCTACCTGTAAGGAGACATAATCAGGTTGAAACACATAACAAAATAATATTAGTAAATATGTTCTCTCTCAGGGATATTGGCTGCACAGGTGGTATCAGTCATATCTTCACACATCGCCGTTGGTCATCTGTCATAGATTATTCCGTGGGGCAACACTCAACTATCTACGAGTAACTATCATCATGCTAACTCATAGATGGGTCTGGTAGTGTAGAATCTGAAACTGTGTCCTATCATGGAAATCTCATATGAGATCATGCTTTTCTTGTCCAGTAGGATGATTCAACAATATAACATTTTCGTTGCGAAAAATTTACAGTTCGGGATATAGAACTGCACACGATACAGCGTTCTTCCACTGTGTTATTACGTCCGTGCATAAATGAAAATGAGTTATGCACACGCCTCATGAAACCTCTGCTAGAAGGATTTATTGGTTGATGCACGAACGACGTGACATGGTTGAGTGTTCCAAACAGTGCACTGTAACAACAAAGTTTGGTGCCGTATCGAAGTGAATACTTTTTAATCATTCCCCAAGGTGTATTTTGGACGACATAACGGGCAATGGAAGACGTGAGAGATTCCATTCCTGTACTACTTCAGACTTCAAAATAAA
Organism: Echinostoma caproni; assembly: GCA_900618425.1. Lineage (NCBI taxonomy): Eukaryota > Metazoa > Platyhelminthes > Trematoda > Plagiorchiida > Echinostomatidae > Echinostoma > Echinostoma caproni. The sequence continues at coordinate 48,073 of UZAN01039432.1, read as the reverse complement.
TTCCTCCAATTTATTGCAATCTCGCCGTATAGATAAGGGGATGCGATCCCTTCACTATTATGGTGACTCGATTGTGGATAATCTTATTTCTTACGGTGACACTAAAATGAAGAACTTCATGCCTGGATGGTATATTCTGTGCATGACCAAGTTTAGGTTGATAGCAAGCATTTTCCACAGCTTCCANGGGGGGGGGGGGGGTATTGATCAAACTAATTTAGTTCTCTTGAGCTTCAGTCCCTCTCAAGTAAGGGATTTTTTGGCCTCCCAGAAACTATGGGAATCAGTCTGTGAGGTGTTGGAATTGGACTTGATGAACCGCTCAAAAAGAGGGGCGCAAATAAAGGAAAAGGAAAAATAGAGAACCAAAGGTATTATGAAAATGATTTAAATTGTACTCCAGGAATATGAAATTGTAATCTTAGCGTAAACGTAGTATCTGATCTTAGCAATATCAGCATGTGGAGACAACGTCAAATATTTAATTTAAGTAACGAAACAATTCCCAATTTTTCTACCTAATACTTTTCAATATGGAAGTATTTCCCAATCGTCTTGTGGCGTCTACCGGCTTCATTTTTCAACTCCGCAAAGGATGACCGCAAAATGCTCCTATTGGACCGAGAAGAAAAGCACGTCGTTGCAGAAAAGTGATCGCCTTTCCGGTGTACGTGTGTGGTCTGCAACCTTAGGGAATTGATCTAATGTGTTCAATTGGACCGGGTTTTACAAAGGCCATCATCCCACACCGAAACTGCTCCGGTTCGTATACGACTACAGTTGCGTGCCGCGGTTGATTATTAATCCACCTACTTTTGGGGCGTGCGCCCACTAGCGTTCGGAAACGGTGGCAAATAGCCCGAAGCACGAACCCTGGGTTTTAGCCCTGGGGATAGAGAAAAAGGAGTCATTTGCGCAAATTCACAAAAACCTGAAACGTTTCACAGCAAAGGTTATTCAGTTGAACCCCGTTCACGGTTCGAGTTACATGCCAAAGTTCTCCGTAAATCATAGGAGATATAATAAATACAAAGTGGAGTGATATTTAGGTATGACTTTTACTCGTCAGCGCTTCAGTTATCGGCTAAAATGTGACCTCTTTCATGCCGACAGCCTACCTAGTTCTCAAACAGGCAAATACAAAGAATTATATAAGCATGGTGAAAGTCGCAATTCAGTTTTAGAAAACATTGTCATTATGATTGTTCACTGATATTTAAATAAACTTCTCTAATTACTGTAGACCCAAATCGAATCTGCTTCGAAGAACAAACTAATGACGCCTTCACTGCATTACTTCGCATAGAAATAAGTCAATTTTCGTCCAACTTTACAGAGTGTTTTCTAAAGCAAATTTGAGATTGTCAAAAAGGATATAACTGAATCGCTTTTGCAAAATATTGGGATCAAATAAACAGGTTGTTGATATCTACAACGAAACTGCATTGCGCCGTTCACCTTCTGTCCTCAAAGCTTATGCAACTCATTCATTAATTCTTTACTTCCTCCGAGGTTAAATCCTGTTTTCTTTCGTTTCATTTTGGCAAGCAAAGAATCATTATATTGCTGCTGTTCTTATTGTTTGTAAGTTGGCAGGTGTCGTTATTTTATGTTTATACTTTCTTCAGGTTGTTCTATCCCGAGCTGTTTCACTAAACTTCCCAACTGGTTGCTGCTCGTTACGTATGTCGTAACTTGACTCTCTATAGCAATCCATAAGTAATAGCCTTCTATCTGTCGCTGTTTGTAATCAACTTATTCCTAAAGTCAAATTTATCGAAAATACGTTTTCGTTTGATATATGTTAAAAGTATCTTGATGAGATTTCCTAAATTTTCCTTTCAAACAAATTGTCCTACCAAACTTGCTAATCCTCAAAGCTAAATATACAGCATTTCCATCAAATATGTTATGACCTGTTGATGGTATAGCTTCTCTATCGTTATTTTAGGTTCAAAAGATAACAAATTAACTGTTTTTGATGCTTCTTAAGTTATTCTCCTTTGAATCGCATGCAAACCCATAAAATATTTTGGACTGCGTTGTTCGCAAGGATTTCGGTGGGTGTAACCAGCTGACGAAAGGTATTTGTCTAATGCCGACTACTGTCTACACAATGGAATCCCCAAAGCTATCTCTGATCCAGATTCGAAATGTTTCCAGCTGACATTTGCGACCATTGTAACAGCTTGTTGCTTGTCCAGTGCAGATTTTAATTAACCGCGCACCCATCATTATTGCTTGCCTTACAGCTCGCGCTTCATGCTCTCTTTACCGTTGTTCGTTCATCTTTTGTTCGATAAATTCTTTCTCGCGTCACTGCAATATGTGAATTACGTTAGACATTCATCCGTCAGGAAGCAGTTTGTTTACTTGAGTGAGCATTATGTTTGCCAACAATCGATCGCCTGATCACCGATTAAACTTGTTCTAGAAAACGAAGCGCGCATTAGACATTGTTGTTATAAACAAAAGTATTGCTAACAGAAACCTCGTGGAGCGAATGTACGTTGTTTGCGAAATTTATTTTATTTTTTCTGCGGAAATCGGGAAAGCCTTTAGGTCTACTTTTTTCAGCAAGAAATAGGAGTGTATTAGGGTGTCGTCCGTTTCAGTGCATAGTCTTACCATCGTTTGGTAACGAGCAGAGATGCTCAAAATGTACTGACTCGATAGGGAGTACTGTCTGTTATAACTCCCATCCTCAGTTGGAATTAAGTACTAAATCAATTTTAGAATATGAGATGCTACCTCATTGATGAAAACGTGTAACCGCAGACATCATCTGTTCCATAAGACCGAATGCTCGACTGATCAATTATAAACATTTTCTAGTGTAGTATTCGGACGAGAATCTCTGAGCACTCAAAGTACTGAAATCATTAAAATTGTTTTGGTAGCGAGAGCTATCGCATAAGCTATCTGAACGAAGGGCTTCGTCATTTACCTTGGCTTTCAGGAACCGTTGCAAGTGTGCATCCGCCGAATTCGCTGATTGTCGTACAACGAAGTGAGCAGGTTCATTTAGATTTTAGAATGACTATGTTATTCACTTGTTTGAAAACTGCTGTGGCTACGAAAGTGCAATCGTTTGCTGATTTTTTGTTAAAGGAGGACCTCCGATTAGTGGAATACTCAGTCTTATGAATACCAATTCTTCTACTACTACTAAATAACTTATAGTACCAATGGCCGTCTCATGCGAAAGGCGCTTTATTCAGGCACAAGTTTCAATGATTAAAGGCAAAAGGGACGTTACCCCGTTGGCTCTACAACCCCTCATTGAAACAATAAAAACAGATATGTCCAAAAGCTTTGCGTCTCATAAGAGTAATTCCTCATTTCCTCGTGTACAAATGCATACATTGGTTCACTTGAAAAATCCAATTTGAGGAACCTCCTCTCCGAAGTTGTACATTGTTCATGCCTCAATATCACTAGATGTCAATGCTGAATCGATGAATTTTATCAGCCCATAGCCTCGGTGTTCGTTTGTTCCAATCTTACATCTTCTATTGGTTGCTGCTTTCCTCTTTACTACAAATGTATTGTGCTACCATCTGGTCAATGAAAGAAAATAAAAATGTAGTTGGGGTAACAGGAATAGGTGTGTTAAATTTTTTCTCTTATACTGGCAATTTTGCTAAAAGTCGAACGGCAATCTTCTATTTTAGCGTGCAACATATCGTTTAACTGAAGTTCCCTAGATCCTGATTATCTCATGAAAAAGGATTCACCTTCATGAAACCGCCAACTGTACGCAGAATGACTGACTACTAACATGTTTTTTCCCTTAGCAACAGTGTTCCTGGTTCATTACTTTCATGTTGCTTCTATTTTACCTGATTTATTTCACTTTTGAGTTATCATATTCTACTTTGAGAGTATATTTAGAATATCTGTTGAAAATAGGTTTCTCATCTATTTCGAGTTCCAATATTCAGACTCGATCACTTTTTTCACTACGAATAGTAACTAACCAATTAACAGAATGGTTTTTCAACCATCAGCCTGACATTCCAGTTGCAGCCTCCAAAATAGCCCCACCAGTGAATGATCGATTACTTTCAAAATGATTAAATCTATCCTCGGGTCCACACGCACCCAGTCACCATATACACATTCTAATGTTTTATCCCACGGGAATATAATCTTTATGTGTTAGCGATATGTCCAACAATGAATAGCTGGTTATCGTTGCTGAAAATGAATCAGTCAGGAGTTTCAATTTTATTGCTTCATTTATTTTGTTTTGCAAAACAGATTCTGGATTTGTGAATGGTGTTTGTTATTTCCGCAGATTGTTATCTAGTCTAACTAAAACTATGAAAAACATCTCTGTGCGCACATCATCATGTTTGTGACCAGCTAGAATTGAGTTTGATGACTTCAGTCAATTAGCAGTATCACTCAGAATTCGATGATAGAATCAATTCATAAATAGCTTAAATGGCACATTGTTTCGGGACAGTGTATATGCCCAGATTGGTCCAATATCTATTTGAGGGCTTCGTTCCAAACCCAAATTCACGATTCAAGAGAATTGTATTAGTATCTACAATTCATATTAAAAGTTTACTTCATTCCAGGTTTTCGTTAGAACACTTCAATTGAACAAATGCTCAAAATTCCGCTCAAAAGAGGTGCCACACGTGGAATTCAGTCTGTAGATGAACAGGTTGTTACATGGGTGGTATCAGACTAACAGCCTATAGATGAGGTCATGGAAAATTCGTTAAATGTCTTTTTAATTTACTAAATTGTTTAAATTTATTCTTTATATCACCATAAAACAGAAAAATATTCCGTTGATAAGCTGTCAGAACATGTAACAAAACTGTCTTCCGAGTGTGAGGGAGGATGCTTCATCGCCTTTCTATAGATAGAGTCCAAGTTTTCCAACGGTGAAACATGATTTCCTTAAGTAGAAATATTTGAACATCGGTTTAATCAAAGATGGATTGGGAACCGAGCAATATTACTTATCTACATTGCAACCGAGTCTTATCACACAGTTGCTGTCAGCGCCAAGCAATAATTATCCAACGAGATTGGCACCCAGGTTCTGGCAATAGTTGTGACGCTTGCCATTTACCTTCCCCTATATGCTTCCGATGGCTAAGTGTTGTAAGCCGAGACCTTCTCTATTCATTTGATTATATTTCGGTAACGTAGACCTCGATGCATTAGGACATCGTCAGCTTACTTATCTCTCTCAAACAAAAAGAAACACATTTTTATNTCTAATATGCTTGTTAACTTCTCGCCTGTTAGTAATTTTTTCTTTTGCAGTTTATGAATCAATGACTCCCCAAAAACAAACTTCTCTATGTACAGAAACCTTGACTAATACTCAGTGCAGTTAAGTGTCATATTAGTTACCTGATATAATCAGAAGAACTGAAAACTTGGAATTATTTTATTATTCTTTTATCCGAAGTTGTTCAGGTAGGACTATTTGACCCTAATGATGTAAACACAATGGCGAAAACTTGATATTGGATTAGCAATACCCTAAAAGAAAATTATTATTATTAAGTACACGTCNCACGTCGCATAAGAACGGTGGATGTGTTGACTCTTTGCTAACCAGCTTATACCGCGCTGAACACAAAGTACCATTTCAGGGTTTTTATATCCTTACTAATGCAAACCATCGATGTGCATAATTTTATCTATCCATCAATGTACAAACACATACAATTGGTTGATTCTCATCAACAGGACGAATCGACAGAACTCCCTGAGGATCTTGAACCTCAGATCTGATTTGGTCACCTCACGGCTGACCAAACCGTTGTCACCTGGGTCACCCCGATATAATACTAACCAACTTTGCTCATTGTGGGTATCATACCTCGCTTATCTCTTTAATGGTATTTAGGATTATTACCAGGTTCTAAACAGTTCTAAAGAGATTACCTGCTCAAATGAAGCATTGAATGAGATACTGCGATTCAGTACTGAACTATGTTTGCATGCAGATCAACCGCACGTTGCTGTTCTGATTACAATGATTGCATTCGATCTGTACGATTCCGGATTCGGGCCTCCGTTCAACTAAAAGAAAAGAACAATCGTAACGAAGAATCAAGCTCCCCACTTGGCACTGTAGTTGCACTGCTTGTGACGCGTTCCCCGAGGAGGAACAAGTGTTTTGATTGTCAACTCATTTGTTACAATTTTTTTTTTCTGCATTCATTTTGCTTCAGAATCCTATGGCTCCAGTAACTAGGTCTCCTTTGATCGTTTTTGTCAGGGATTTGTCATTCACGTGCCCGATACCTTGAACCACAGAAAGCCGCTGATGAAGCATGAAGATCTCCAGCCTTTATGCCAATCTGATTAAGTGTAAAAGCAATGGAAAAAAACAGTTTTCAATGCTATGAAAGTAACCATGAGTTGCGTGCAATCTACTATATATCTTAAGACATCGACCTTTTATCCAGATTGGCTGAAGTTAGTTGCACGATTACATAAATGCTTCCCCTACCATGTGCATTGAAGAGGAATTTCGGTGGTAAAGAAAAGACTAAATACAGCTAAAGTAACTAAAATTGAATTAGTTTGACCTTTCTTGGTTCAAACGGAAAAATTTACCAACTGAAGTTGATGAGATATTTGCTTTTTGCCCAGCTGTAATCTTGGCGCTGATTAATATCTGGGTAGCATGCCGCCTCGGCATATATAAAAGCATTATCGATTGTCACAAACCAGCCCCTGTCCCCCAAGTATGCGATTAATCAACGTTGGCCTAATCTGTAATACTGACAGTAGAAATTAATTTCCATACTTCCTGTGTTCCAGTAGCGGAAATTAGAGTTCTGAATGTTTTCAAGTCACTTTATATGTTTCTCTTTGGATTTGCCTACACTGTTGACAGTGCGGCACATGCCGCCTGTTTGAAAATGGGGCAAAGCAGCTGTGTTCTTGGTTACAATTTTTGCTTATCCTCTCCTTTTTTCTGTGAGATGAATTCGCAACAAATTCTTAATGGAAAAGGACATGCAAACCGTTATTTTTGAGGTAAACACGAATAATGTGGTGATCCAACTTGAGGGTGTGCTTAACAGCTTGGGTTTACTCCTGCAACTGTCACCGCGTCAAACAGCAGTTATCTGAATCACGGTTTGCTCAGTACATTGTCTAGCTTACATTCCAATCCTTGTCGCACGTCAAAAGCCGACCTAATTTACCTTTTTGTTTATAGCTACCGGGAACAAACAAACAAATACAAAAATGTCATGGAACACACACACAAGTATTGTAACCGCAACATTACATGGAGCACACTCATTTCGATCGTCTTAAGGTCAGGGTGTGATGGAAGGCGGTACAAAGAGATTTCTGGCTAGCGACCGAATCAAGAATGGGGCTCATCCGACCAGACGCGCAGGCGCAGCGGCGGGAAGTGCCTCGAGAGACACTGTTGACTGCCACCCGAAACGAGCGAATCGATAATTACAGCCCAACAGGCAATCCGCAGCTAACGGGAAAGATATCTACCGACTGCCACGAAGTCGGCGCTGTCGAGCAACGCATCTCGCGCCGCGATCGGGTTAATCTAGTTGGAATGGCACGCGGAAGAAGAAGCAACGTACGTGCCAAGTGCGTACCTAAACCAACAAGGAATGACCCACAGAAAGAGGCATGAATCATCCCGCAGCGCGGTTGAGACTTGTTTATATATATTTATATATATATATTTATATATATATATATATATAATTAGTCGAACGCACACACCGTTTGTTTTTCAATTGGATCAATAGACATTTTTCCCAGCCTGCTCACCTTATCGCTACAAGAGTATTAGTAGGTTTTG
>UZAN01039432.1:16088-30835 GCA_900618425.1 Echinostoma caproni | reverse complement strand
ATTTAAAAGTAGGGTATCGAAGACAGAAAGACATTCTTCTATTGGGATTTGAGTAAACAAAGATAATATGTCATAACTAGCCAGGCATTCGATGTGTTGCATGCAAGTGTCTTTAAGTTTATGTACAAAATATGTGGAGTCTTTGATGAAATGTTCGTTGAGAGATTGTAAGGGTTTTTAAATCTGGGATATGTACTTTGCTAATGCATAGTTATAAGTCCCAGTGTAATCAACAATAGGTCTCAATGGTATGCTAGGTTTGTGGATTTTTGGTAGTCCATAAAAACGTGCGGGGGAATTGGACTTCGGGCACAGTCGGAACCAAAGTGGCTTACCCAACTTTGATTTCAGATCTCGTAACAGGCTCGCCGTTGGGGCTTGGCATTTGTTCAACGTAGCTGTTGTCTTCTTTTCGGGAATCACAATATATGGTCCTTCTGTTAAATGTTTCAAAGCTTTTGCAAGGTAATCCGGTTTGTTCATTACTACAATCTGGTTTCCTTTGTCTGACTTCGTGATAACAATGGATCTGTCATGTTTGAGTGACTTCAAAACGTCTCTTTCTCCTTTTGTCAAATTGCATGAATTTGGCTTTTGGTTGCGTAAGGTGCGTGAGATTTTGGTTCTAACTTCATTGGCTTCCTTAACGGGGATGGCCGACAAATGTTCTTCTATTGCAGGAATGACATCGATTGGTTTCATTACGGGCCCAGTGACATTAAAGTTCAGCCCTTTGTTTAGCAATTGTTGTTCTTGTTGACTAAGGTTTCGATCGGAAAGGTTTATTGGTGGTTTTACTAGTGCCGATAAAATTCCAGTGTTATCAAACCCCGATAACTGATAAAATTTCCGTTGTTGGCGTTGTTTAACATCTTGTAATTGTTTGTTGAAATGATGCGAGATAAGAGTTTTGCACAGCTGGAAATCCGTATGACTAAGCATTGCTTTGATCATCCGATCTAATGTTCAACGCTTCTGACGGATATATTGTAGTTTATTAGCACAATTGAAGATACGTTGACGGAGAAATGTTCTTTCAGCTACATTTGCCGCGTTTCGAGAACAAAGTGATTGATCAGGGACATAAATCTTCATGCATTTAGGGATAAGTCCTGAATGTAAGCAACCTTTGTTGAACACCCGATGATTCATCCAGTTGGCTTCAAGCTTGGCGAGATACATCCGATAATTGATTTGATAGACAGTTAATAATACATAGGTGTTCCGGATCATTTCGAAAAAAATTGGGCGTTGTGCTCATGGTAACAATACAATCAGGTTTGTTTTAGCCACAACGTGAATACCAGAACACAAGATTTCGGTGGCAACGTTTTGACCTTCTTGGAAGGCCTTTGTCAAGTCAGTATGCATAAACTTCCAAGTCCGGCCGAAAGACGCCAGACAATTTTTCGACTTTTGGCGCTCTGAAAACGGACTCAGTGGAAAAATGCATCCAACTGGATTACGTTTACGAGCCAATGTAAGTCAAGGATCAAATGACGCGATAAAACGTTGCGTTATAACCAGACAGCGATCCAAAACCCCTACTCCAATCGGAAACGTAGGCCCATACCTCTCACTGTGAGCTAGTCCGACGGCGAACGCCGTTGAAAACAACAGGATAAGGGGTCAGAATAAAAGTTGAGGGAAAACCTATTTAACCGGGTAAGAAGAAACAGAACACCACCACCATTCAACACACACTGAGACTGTCACCCCAACTGATGATAATGATGATGTTCAAGTGACCATGTGGTTGTTCCCGTCTGTCAGTTTTTTGCAAAGACCATAAAATATCCTTTCAACCAAAATTATCAGCTTTTTAATGAAGTTGGAAATTTACAGGAAAAATAAGTTTCTTTCAAAAGTAGTGTTTTTTTGTTTCACGTGACCGATGACCAAGAAACGCTCGTCGTGTTGCAATTGCCAATTAGACTAATTTGAAAATACTTTGCGTTCTCAGTAAACGTGACTATTAGCGCAGGTCAACAAAACCACCGTTTCTAAGGGTGACTCACTTCTGAATGTTTCGTTCTCTGCTACGATCATCCTTGTGTGACCAGTACAACCACCACTTGTCACATTTGGTTTTCTTTTCACTTTTGTGTTTACCTGATCTGCTCATCAGTTCGCCATCTTCCATTGCATTTCGAGGCTCTGTTTATCAGTCCTATCTTCCCCTAAATCGCAAACGGCGTCAATTAAAAAGATGGACCAAAAAGCGCATGCAATTCCAGAGTGACTCATTAATTACACAGAATATATACGTACCCACCACAACACGTATGCCAGTGTTCATCGAACTGGTTTGGCACTCTCAACTAGGAAATATACTTCAATTTCAATTATCAAGCTGAATAGACTTGGGTAAATGAAATGAACTCCGAACTTTATCCTCCACTGCAATGATCCTAATTCCCGCGCATCACTACTTGAATTGACGTGACCGTGGGTGTCACGCAATGGTTGGTAGTACATCACAATTCACTTCTCGAAGCTAAGAATAATTTAGTGTAGAGCAGCATGGAACTTCCTTCTTTCTAGTAACTAATTACCGGTTTATGAGTATGTTTATTCAAGTCAGAAAAAGTATTCCAAAAGATACACCTTATAATAGGACACAAAGTATATATAGTAATGGATGACAATTTTTATCTTAAATTAATTGGAACATTACGTTTCACAATAGTGATGGAGGATTTTCATCAATTTCGCAGAAAAAGATCTTCATGTATAAAGAAAATGTAGCGTGAACTAAAAATTGAGGAAGCACTGGATAGCCTCTTTGACCTGATTGGGTCTCATCAGCTGTGCAAATCCGTCAACCAAACTGGGGATCGCACCCGGGACCTCACAGGTAAAACACAAGCATGGAGCAAGTATGGCGGTGGTGGTGAGATTCGGACACAGGTCGTCCGGGATGATAATTTGGTGACTTTGCCACTGGGCCACCAACGCCCGATATTACATAAGTAATATACGGTTATAGTGGGATCGGATGGAAGAAGAGAACAAACTTTATAAGATTTACTTGTACCTGTTGGGACGGGTCAATCATGAGAATTGTGGATAACGAAAGATGTGTCTTTGTGTGTTTTGAAACAATGAAGTGACAGAGAATTTTTACGTATCATACAGGTACTTCTAGATAAATGTGTCAATGATCCAGAGAACAATCTAAAACATTTATCGATCGACCCTGGGAGGATTCCAAGAGACCCGTACAACCAAAGAGGCAAAATACAAGCCAATTGTGAACGGCGGATGAGAAATCCAAGGGTGGATAAAGCTTTCAAGCATAAGACGTAAAATGATAACCGTCTTTTGATCTTTCCGCATACAGAAATGACTTGGTTAGACCGGCATGAAGTTCGCGTGTTTACCGTGGAAAAGGATTCCAAGAGTTTTTCATAACAATTTCCCCTGAAAACTAAGAGCAGCATATTTACGCAGTTAGAGGAATGTACATTTGATTTTTGTGTAGTTTACTATTCATGAAGGTAAGGAAGCTCAAGTTAAAGCGTTGAAGTGACAGATGCATCGAACAATCAACGGAATTTCTATAAGAAGACATTAATGTGGAAAAAGAAAACTAAACTAGAAGAGAGAAGTTGAATCCATTGAGTGGCAGCTGAGAAAAGCTGTACAGCACCAACGTCGAAGATAACTCAGGTCAAGGAGTCCCCGCTCTTTGTGACTTCTCACTCTACGTTTGTCATGGTAATCAATTATTCATATCTATATATATTGTGATATATTTTATTTTTCCACAACAAAACAAATTCTGGATTTTCGAGTCCCGCATTGGTATGCGTTCATTAACCACGTAACAGCCCAGAATATACGTGAATATAAGTAAATCCTTTTACCTGTATTAAAAGCACAGATAATCAAGGTAATTCAACACTGCTCGTTAGATTTTCGGGTGCGGTGTGTATCCAATTTCCGGGTTGATTGACTCAACGCCAAAATGACACACCCATGTGCTTAAGAATCAGGAGGGATACACAGAATACTTGGAAAATGAAATTACATTACCTGCGTCACGCGTACCAGCCCTTTTCATAAATATCTTCCTACCATTTCCATATGGATGCTGGGTTGTCTTTCAACTAATGCACCACCGATAATCACCGAACGCCAGGATTTGTATGTTAAGACGTTCGAACAAAAAATGGCTACTATCATGGAAATGGTGTGTGATTCCATTCACATTCACCTGCAGGAGGCTCCAAACGTTAGACATTGTGAAGAACACCACTGGGGAAAATCATGGTGTCCTATCAGCTTGATCGATATGCAATATTTGCAAATTGTATACATCCAATGTATAATGATTCTGAAAAAATTGTAATTGTTGCAATGATAATAGGAAGGCAATTTTATCATTCGCCATTGAGGATTATCCCCGAATGACCTCGTTCACGTTTGCGTAGCATCTTCTCACAGTTCAAATCACATCCAATAAACAAGTAGAGCAAGTGGATTTAACGTCAGGAGAACAATAAAAATAACATGCGTGTCCTAACACTATTGAAACAGGGGAACGTATACGTCCGTAGTTCAAACGTTGGTCAAGATATCCAGGTTTTAGTTCTCAGACCTTAGAAACAAATATGAAATCAGCTTGAAGTGGTCACTGGTCAGCGTGCACTTCCATAATGTGTTGATATTTGCTTACATGCACAGCTCGGTTGAAAATGGAGCCCTGTAATTTTCTAATAACTGTATGTCTGGCAGAATGACGATCACAGAGTGCTGTGTAAACGTCACTGTGCACAATATCAGTTTGAATGACGATCGGTGTTTGTTTTGTCCTGGATTATTTCTGCGAAATTAAAGAGGGCAACTGGTGATGTGCAAACAAAGCTCACTTGGTTGCCATTTAATCTTCATCTTCTGCGAAGACCGTGAAGGTTAATCCTCAGTCCAGTTTTCAGATAGGTTTAGGATTACAGTCCTCACAAAACTGCTCCTCCATCAAACGCGCGTCATTGCATTCTGTCGGCAATGCTCTATTTATACGTTTGTTTCATTCTCTAATACAGATTTCAACTTTTGTTCAACTATCTTTCTGGCTGAGAATATTTCAATTACCATGTCTTCCTTGGAATAGAGCACACAAAGCTTATCTCCATTCTGGTTTCCGCTGGAACTGAGTTTACACTTCTTTGGAGCAGATCACTAGGCATGACAAAAAAATACCATTTCATTAACTTGTGATTTGATGAATTAATAAAATGGTTCTGGTGAACGTTTTATTGAGCCTTGTCACACTGTAACATTTTGTAGTCGGACTCACAAATTATTTCCACTCCGTTGCATGGTGTTAAAATCGTTCTAACGGAATTCCTTCCTCGTAGCTTATCTTCCTGTCCTGTTTATAATTGCCTTCAATGGGATTATTGACCTAGCAGAAAATAGCAGTAGAATGAATAGCATTTTACTTGAAAATGGTCAATGACCAAATACAGCTTGGACTGTTTCACTTCGGCGGGACTGAGCCACGATAATTTAATGAAGTTATGTTGGCTAGTTCACCTGCTATTGCAAAATCAAAGCGCTATACTGTCCTATTGCATGTGAATTACAACAAATGCACATGTAACGACAAGTGAGGGTTCTGTAAACGGTCTCCTGATTGGCTCTAGGAACCAAGTGCAAAAACATCGTGTATCTTTTCTGGATCTGAAAAGAAAAGCAGCCTATGAAAGATGAGAGAATATTATCATCGTGTGTCACACTATTGAATTTGGTCAAACCTAGCAAATTCTTAGCCTAGACCCATGAGGATCGCATACTCCGTCATTGTACTGTATGTTTCCAAAGTTACACGAGCATCATGTACCTTCGATATATGTCCCGGCGCTTTCGCTCCAAGAGGGGCTATCAATAATGTTCAGAAAAATACTGAACCACTTTACCGGCAAATTATGCTTCGTTCTATAAAAGTTAGTTGCCAGCTGGTAAAACTTCCATATTGGATAAAGGGGACCCAATGTTTCAAAACTTCCATAACCGATCAATACGATGGGTAAAACACTAGAATTACAGGAGTTTGTGTTGCTGTTCAATAACATCCCACCGGTAGAAACTATGACATATAATTGTGACTTTGCAAAACTAAAAGCATACGAAGTTCAGTTTACTGATCACACTTGACAAGGTTAATTTTGTTGTGTAAGCAGTACGAATGTTTCAGTTATCAGGGACGATATTTCCGCCAAGTCGATGGTGTAGCCAGGAGAAGTCCCTTTATCCCCAATCCGACAGATAACTTTACGATAATCGCGTAACGGAACCTCATACACAAACTCACTTAAATCACTCCAAACAAACGGTACGTGGTGGAAGTGTTGCCCATAGTAGAGCTAAAAGCAGAAACTTTGGGCTTCTTCTAAAGTTTTAATGCGTCGTACCCCAATGTAAGGCTACCCATTGAACGTGAAGACAAGGATATATCCTCCCTGGAGTTCAGAATGTAACGGAGTCCGCCGGATGCCTTGGTCGATCTGTTCATTGAAAACACAATTAAACTGGTCAATAGCTTCACTTCACCCACCGGCTTCGTTCCGGTTTGTTACAAAGGAAGGCGAGTGAGGATGCCCTATGGCTATGGGAGGAAAATGTCTACGCCTGAAAACCTCGCAGATGAAATGATAAATCAGAGTGAAACATTTTGAGATTGGCGTTAACCGAACTCGTTTATTTAATGGGTGGAGCAACAGATATCCACACCGAAGTTTAAGGTTTTTTTCCAACTACTGCTCAAAGGTGATAAGGTTGGTAATTTGCAAGAATTCCGCCTGAGCTGGTCCACGCAACGGAATAAGCGCACCTCCAGTCAAGCAGTGATTTTCGGAGCAATCCAAATCACGCTAATTTTGCTAATCCGTCTGTGGGTGCTCAATCACATACTTAGGCGGAATCGAGGATGAAACGTTGCCAAACACAGTACTGGATGGGTCAACTGGTGAACGTATCATACCTAGACGGTAGGGTCGACGGTCAACCTGACACCACATACCAGGAGCATCGATCGGTCGTCACATATTGGAGATTGCCCATTCATATTGAACGTCAGTAACAGTGTTTTGTTCACGCCCGAATCTCGCTTACTCCTGTTTGCAGAAGTGGTTAACATAAAATGATAGAAACCTGAACTGTGGTAACTGGAGCCATTTTTAACTCCTGTCTTGCCCCAGTTATAAGACGGACAAGTGTAACACCTATAGGTCATCAGCGGCAATTGTAAATGATAATTTTTTCATAGACTGCTGTAAGCACCCGACAAGATTGAGCTAATTTTCCCCCCAAGTAAATTGTGCTGTAGTTTACATTTAATAAATCAATGTAAATACAAAAGTAGGGGGTTTCAATCGATCGATAACCAATGGTTCAAATTAAAGCATTCCTCAGGATCACATATGAATAAAAGTTAGTTTCTTGAAATGAGTATATGATAACGTTTCTTTTGAACTAACCAGATATCTGATGGTTTTAGCACCTAATGCTATTCGAATTAGGGATTGGATAAGTTTCTACGAAATTTCTGTTTCAAATTGTTGATTCGTCTGCCAACTCAAACGGTCATAAAAAGCAATGTGTTTTCGTTAGGGGATCAGGGGGGTGGCAAACCTGTGTGCTTTCAGAGGGAATTGCTTCTTTAATTCGAAACGTAATACTTTGTTGAAAAATCTATACTATGAAATCCGTGGACAGAATTTCTCTTCTTCAGTGCTAACATTAGCGTAATTTAATTGAATTCAGTCATTATTTGTCGCCAAGAAAAATGTGATAGGAGAATAGAATTGAATTATTTTCAAAAGGGGAATGTCAAAAAGGATTTCATTTTCGAAGGAAAAATATCACATTTGCCAGAAATTCGATTCGTATTTGCAATTCAATTAATATGCGTTTTCTGATCAAAACAGGCTATCAAAATAGACCCTACTGTGAGTAACATTTCACCCAAAATAAAGATGTTCTAATTGGATTATTACAATAGTTTCTGCAGTGCATTGTAATCCCATCGTATCCCATTTATTTGTGTTTAATTTGATAAAAGTTTATGATAGGACTGGAATTCTACGTTAGTTAACGTTTTGTCATGCAAGCAGCAAAGAATCCAAACTAGAAAACCAGGTGAGATGTTTGCAGCTGTACATCATAAGTGGAATGAATTAATCTATCCAAGCGAGCTTTGCGAACCTTGAAGTTCAAATGTACTGTTGTATGCAGGACAGACACCACCAGTTCTGTCTGCTGGAAACACATTAGCAAACGGTGGATCTGGGGCAAAGCAATACCAGTTTTTGTACCAGCGGCGTCGTCACAGATGACTGCGCACAACTCCTGTTCACCTACCAATACCTTTGGGTACAAATAGGACACCCTTCTGAAAGTACGTTTACCCTGACGGGGCTTCAAAACAACCAGAAAGACGAGAAAAACTCAATTAACCCTGAATATAAAGGTTCAAGCTCTACTTGCACTCAATCCCAAATCGTGGCACCCACACCCTTTGCTACGGGTGAGTAGGTGAATAAACGGTTTCACTCTCTCCATATACGCTATAACACAATTGATCTTTGCGAGCCTATTATGACCAGTTAACTCAAATTCTCTAAACAAATGACTTCAGAGTGAGCTTTCCGAATCGCCGAGGCCCCGGGTTCACTTCTCGGTTGGCTCAATGATCTTGTGGTAAAGGTGATATGGAGCAATAATAAAACAGCTTTGCAGTGGTTCGGAGCTTATCGATTGATATTTTCATACCTCAGTATACGGCAATATTTATCTTGTTACGCGTAATCAAGTTGGTTTTTTGGTAGAATTAATGAAATCCGCTTGACGTGTTGCATTTGATCAACTTCAAAAATCACCAATGCAACCTCCTTTTAGGAGAAAACTAAATTCACGAAATGTTTCAATGATTATGGTGCTCAAGAAACTTCCTAACCTAACAGGCTTGGAAAGTAACCGATCCCCTTAAAAAGGTGTAAAATTTTGTGCTCAAGCACACAATTTATATACATTTCAAGTATCTTCCATTATAATGGTCATCCCTCCTCTCTTTACCCGTACACACGTGACCGCACACATCTCAAATGAGACAAATTTCAAAGGAACACGTTGAACTAACATTGTAGCAGCGTTGGTTTCTTAACAATCTAATCACAGCTTCGCATTGTTACATGGAAATTAGGACACTCTCCAATCAAGATTTGGAACGAAGTTTATTAAATTATCTGTCGAACAGCAGGAGAAGAAGGAAAAAATCACCGAGCAATGACGGAAAGAATCTCGTTTTGTATTGATGAATATTTTGTCCAAAATGAAAATTCTTCTTCATGCAGATTACCGAATCGATAGATAGAAAAAACAAGAAAACAGAGAAGGGAAGCAACTGATGAATTGCACAGATTTGTCAAAGATTTTTTCATTCATGAATCCGTGATGTACTGCCTAATCACAGTCCCTTTTCGGGCTTTTGTTTGTTTTGCTATTACCAGACACGCTGTTTTCTATCGGTTGTGCAGCTACTCTTTTGTCAAGGCGAATCATTCCTGTATTCCAGATATTCATTCTTACCGGATCTTTTCTGGCTGTTAACTCCTCCTCCGTCATCAGCAGAATTTCGTCAAACATTTGCTGGAGTGATGCATAATTTATCTTGGTCATTCATTAACCGACCGCCATCAGTCGGTGGAGCGGTTTGTTTAACTAGTCTCCAAAAACTACCAACACGATCAAGGAGATAGACTTCGTCCGGATCGATAAAATATCCTTTGTGTTGGTATCGGTCTTTGATTTCATGCATTACATTTTCCGAGGAACAACAATCCATGCCACTTTTGTTTGTTCAATGCGGATTTAAAATTAACTATTTGGGTATCGACTCTAGCTGTATAACTATGAGCGTCCAGGAAGGTTTTCTGGTACGTTGGAAGGAATCAAATAGAATCAACCATGAATGTGCTTTCTAAATTGGTCACAATCAGCCACTTTTCTGTTCTGTTTTAAAATACCAATAGTAGAACTAAGTATCATAATTTGCAATTCTCAAATCATGGATTGGTTAAATGTGAAATAAAATTGAATTTCATTTTCTGGAAGCATAAACGGATTCGTTTTCTTTTAACATTACTACGAGTTTTTGGTCCTTCTACAAACTATGCTTTTTTACTTTAAAAGTCTTGCTAGCTTATTTCAAGAACTTTAGTTTTTTATTTATCTCTCTGGTGAACAGCTCAGTCTGTCAGTTAAATTTGGCTAAATGTTCGGGAAGTTTTCTGCTGCAGTTCACTCAACATCGTGCTTCGGAAGAACATTGTCCTCGCTGTCTGGTTTTGCTGTCCTGTGGCTCAATTTCAAGCCTCAGATGATCATTTGCTTTAGATTGCTGGGAAGTACGCCGAAAAAGGTAGAAAAAGGTACGCCAAAAGTGGATTCCAATTTGTTTCATGCAAACTTTGAATAGAGAGTGGTAGATGATTTGATTATTTGGTGAGTTTCTTCAATCTACGCGAAAAAGAACAGTGAATTGAAAGCTAGGAGTCATTTCACACCTGGTTCGATCTGGCCGCCTCTCATCAGCAGTGTAAACCCACTGATCAAAACGATCATCTACAATCCTAGGACCTTACAGGTAGAACGTAAACATAATATTCACCTGTTAAAGTGCAGCTGATCAGATCTTTATTCATTTAGAGTATACATGACATGATACAATCCATCTTTCTGGGCTTATAGTGGGCATCGGATCTCGTGCCTATCAGCAATAGTCTCCACAGTTATGACTGGGATGGAAACGTTCACAACATGAATAGTTGTTTCCTGAGATTAATGGAAGATTTGATTCTGTTTCATAGGGGAATTCGTCGTGTATAGAGAAAATGAAGCATGAACTGGAAAGGTGGAAGCACTAAACAGCTGTGTCGACCTGGCTCAGTCTCATCAGCAGTGCGTATCCATCGACCAAACCGAGGATCCAACCCGGGACTTCACAGGTAGAGCGCGAAGATAAGAAAAACATTTTTTCAGATCCATTCAAACATTGCTACGATTTACATTGAAACAGTCTCTCGATTTTTCCTTACAACCGGCTTTGGTCATTTATACGGTGAACGATGTTATTTCACAAGTTTTAACGATTCTTGTATAAGTGCATTAGAATTGCGGTCGTTTCTTTTTCTCCTTTGATAAACCTACAAGCGAACTGAATGTTCTATCCATTAGATTACTGTCTCATGATCTAGTGAACATCCTAGACAGGTCTAACTGATTAACCTTTTAGAAGTCACGAATTTTAGTTCTTTTTTGGAATGTTCAAATTGCGAAACGGTACTGTAGTTTCAGCACTGATTCAATATTGCCAGACGTTAGGACAACTTTTGTGTTACAGGTCTTTGCATGTCATGGTTTAGTTCCCTAAGTCGCGCGCACCGATCCGTAATGGGCAAGATTAGAACTTCCAACAGTGTTAACCCATTTCTCTGGTAGAAACACGGCAGTAACATTTTTCCGATAATGTCTACCAAGTTGCTCATACGCAGTTTCCACATTATCTGACCTAATGATATTCATTTTCTCTCGTGAGAGAATACGCTCAATCTGCATCTGTTGACAAGAAGAATGACTTATTACGGAAATGTAATTCCTTTAACTTTCCCTGGTGTTACAGAAGTGGATTTTATGCAGCAGTCAATCTGGTTGTGAAATGTTTCAACCGAGTCATGACCTTGAAGGCTAGTACTGAGATAAATGAGGAGCAGTACTCGCAACAAGCTCGCAAAGATGGGTTGTGTTATACGGTGTATTTCGAAATGTGAAACTGTCTGATTAGGTGCACAGTGTCCAATAGGGAAACATGCGTGAGTTCTAGCTGTGAGGCCTCGATTTCGATCTCCAAGTAGCCCGATAGATTCCCACTGCTAATGAGACTAATACAGCTGTCCGACGCTTCCTAACATTTTCATCTTACCGCTCATTTACCCGACGAACTAATCATATTACCAGGCCAAATCCTCTATTCCTCTGATACAAAAAGGGCTGCCGGACTACAATCCGGTGTCGGATCATGACCATCGTATTCGGACCTGACATAGATCAATAATTGAAGTATTAAGTGGTGGGATGTTGCTTTTCAGTAACAAGCAGCGAAGGGAGGCAACTATTGGTTTTAGCTTCTCCGTGATTCGTAAACAAAACCAACAAGCTGAAATGGTAAATCACTAATCGATACATACATAGAGAGATAGATGGATGGATGGATAGATGGATAGATAGATAGATAGATAGATAGATAGATAGATAGATAGATAGATAGATAAAGACACGGATAGATAGATAGATAGATAGATAGATAGATAGATAGATAGATAGATAGATAGTGATGGATAGATAGATAGATAGATAGATAGATAGATAGATAGATAGATAGATAGATAGATATAGATCATAGATAGATAGATAGATAGATAGATAGATAGATAGATAGATAGATAGATAGATAGATCGATAGATCGATAGATAGATAGATAGATATACATTGTTTTAAATATATCTCGGTAAAGGAAAACCCAACTGAAGCAAGATAAAATGTATCACTGGGAGTGTTCCATGATAGCAGTTTTTGGGAACTTAAGTTTGATGTAAAAAAATCGAGCATCTTCTTTCAAACTGTTGAGAAAATCGTGTACAAATATTACACAAAAAAGCATGAAAACAAAACCCCAGAAATATAACGTAAAAATGGTTTGCAAACTCAGTGCCAGACATTGTTTACGTTTGATTTCTGTTCTTAGGATGATACATTGCAATGAGCTGCCTTTCGCCTTTGTGACGAAATTGGTTTTGATTGATTCCACATAGCAGAAAAAGAGCACAGCAAAAGCTGCATTCAAAACAGTACACTTCTAAATCAAACGGAACTACGCCCGTAACACAACACCATCATCATCACTGTACAGCGTGATGCAGTCAAGCGAACTTCATTGATCGCTGCCAAACTCATATTGCATACAAATGATAATGTGTAAGGAGGACAGGGAGTGGATCTATTTTTAAGGACGGGAAAAGAAAGTGAAGATCTATGGTCAACACACAGAGTACACAGTCCAACTGTGCATACATAATATTTCAAGCATTCTGGTCTGATGAGATGTGACAGCAAGATCGCTGTTGCTGTCGGTTTGTGGCCATGATCTTCAGTGTCTCCAACCATGCAGTTTCGGAGTCGTTTGGACCCCAACCCAGAAGCCGAGAGACACCTACTCTACCTAAATTCTCTGTGCATTTTTTCGTACCTCGTCTTCACGTCATCTGCTGGCCTCCACGCGGCTTTCTCCAGCCTGCAACAGCCACTGCGAATAAGGCGCGCTGCGGTAGGCGACCATCGGGGATACGCAACACGTGTCCTAACCAACGAAGCCTATTTAACTGGATTCGATAGCGAGTTCTTGTTTGATGTATTCCCAAATACCCGAAGACTTACAACCCGCTCGCTCCATCCAACCTGGGCTAGGCTACGTAGGCATCGATTGTGGAACACTGGTAAACGACGGGTGTCTTCTACCAGCAAGTTCAAGGTCTCACAACCGTACAGCAAAACTGATCGTACAATGGCACGGTATACGTGACTTTTTAACTTCTGTGAAACGTCACGCCGCTGTCACAGGTTTTTAAGTCCTGTGCATGCTGCTCGAGCCTTGGAAATGAGGGCGTTTATCTCCTTTGATGTGCTACCTCCGTTGTTCACGCAGCTATCTAAGTACGAGTAACAGTCAACTTAAGCTAAGTCTAGTTCCGTCTAGTTTCAAAACACAACTCGCCGATACCCAGTCTTGCAGAATCACTTTGCAGTTTGAAGTTGCAAAGCACATGCCGATCGGAGCGACAAAATTTGTTAATCTGTCAAGTGCTCTTTGCACATCCTCCATAGATTGGAACAGACAGTCAGCGTACTCCAAATCGCATAGCTTTTCTCCAGCTGCCCATTCAATACCTACATTTTCGAGACCACTTAGTGTGCTTTCCAGCATTTGTTCTATGACGAAATTGAACAAGAATAGCGACAGAGGGCACCCTTGGTGAGCACCTCTGGTACTTACAAACGACCTACTCAGATCGCTGGAGACCCTTACGCTAACAGATGTGAGTAGAGTGAAGTCAATATATTCACATATTTCTGCCACATTCCTTTGCGAAGAAGCGAACCAATAAGGGAATCGCGGTCAACTGAGTCGAAGGCTCCTTTTAGGTCAAGGAACACGACAATCGTTACCCGACGGTGCGTATGGCGTAGCTCGAGGACTTGACGCAGGTTGAGGATTTGATCGGTGCAACCGCGACCTGGTCGAAAACCTGCTTTTTGTTCACGGATGTTTGTCTTCCTAAACGGTGTTAGAATTCGAAGTATGATGGAGGCTAGTTAATTGGTGTCGATTGGGATCAAGCTTATTCCACAGTGGTTTGTGCAGTCGTTGCGTGATCCCTTCTTAAAAATGGGAACAATCAGTGATTCTCCCCAGGATGATGGAATGCGCTCATGGGACCAGATATTATGTATTAGATCACAAATGGAGTCCACGAGGTCATCGCCTCCCAACTTGAAAAGAGTGGGGGGAAGCCCGTCTGGTCCTGCTACTTTTCTTTTCTTCAGGGCTTGGATGCATGATCTAACTTCTGCTGCAGTAGGAGGTTCACGTGACACTTCCCATGGAGCCGCAACTACAACAGACGAT
>UZAN01039431.1:170537-187161 GCA_900618425.1 Echinostoma caproni | reverse complement strand
GGTGGGGAATTGCTTGGCTTATCGACCGTTAGATGGATTCAAGCAGGAATATGCAGCTGGAGGAACTGAGATCGACGGTTCCTCGTGCGATCGTCTTCTTTGGAATCGACATTGTTGCAGTACCAATCGGCACAGTTGTCGATCTACGATCAGATATCCGATTAGGTAAGCTATTGAGGACATGTAAGAAAGCCATTTGAATTGAATTAATGTGCTCACTGAGATGAGGCGATTAAATCGTGTTGTACTCAACAGAATATGTGCTAAGGATGCCGTGATGAATGGAGCCCATAAAGCAATGGACAATGCACATGTTATCATATTCAACTTGATTGATGTCTGTTCCAAATAGTATTGATTGGCGGATATCGCATTGTTTGATCTGGTTTGTTTCTCTTCCATGTGAAATGTACTCCGTAGAGGGGACTCATTTAATACATCCTCGTCATTATCCATTTTTAACGCCTGCTTCGACTCAGATGGGGAGAGAGGAAGTAGTGGGCTAGTTGGATCTGATTGGGCAATCGGATTCAGTTCGATCTTTGTAGTGGATAGCAAATCCGTACTGGTATACACGTATGCGTTCTTGTCTACTTTCACACAATTTGTTGTACTGAGGGGTTCATGTTCCACTACTGGGGATAGGGTGCTTTTAAAGTTCCCCTCCGGTTGTAACGATAAGGTCACATGACCATGCTGGGGACAGAAATGATCCATTACAGTCACGGGTTTTGTGCTTATCTGGTCCACCTGGTTGGACTCTAAGAGGCCAACTAACGTACCATAAGGGGAACTGGCGATCTTGTCCAGATTGGGCATAGCGGAGCTGGACACACTGACAGTTGTACGCTTCAGATTAAGAACATCGTCATTCTCATCTGTAGTTTGACTGGAGATTCCGGTGTCTGACGAGCCGGAGCCTTGAGCGTGTCCACTTGGTTGACATCGGAAATTCGGCTGATAACATGGTGATAGTGGTATTGGCTGAGATAATGACAAGCACTGACTGGTATCCAACGGGTGTGTTAGAGCCGAATGAGAGGTTCGTAAAACCGTGTTGAATTCACCGTTTGTCGCCTAGGGAAAAGAACAAAAATCTCTGAATTTTAGTGATATAAGACTGAGGATCCTTCGAAATCAGTATAATTTATCTTACAGTACAGAATTACAGAATTAGTTGATTCACAAGGATTGTCTACTTATCACACTCATACCATCCTAGGTAAGCATTCTTCCCACTATACGTCCCNTCCCAAAGTATAAATTTTTTTATAAATCCCTGCAATTCGTAATTCCTCAAAATCCAATGCTCCGTTAATGCTAGAACAACTCGAGTGCCTCTATCGTTTGGAACGGCCAAAAATTCATCGATGCTATTCAGAATAACCAATAAGATGCTGCGACAGAGATATTTCATGCCATGTTATGGTCTTAACGCGTTGTCATCTACCGAGTAAAAGAACATCCGTGCACCTGGTCCCTTTTCGTCACGTTAAAAAACTTCTTTGGTGATAAGGTTGTAAATTTAGAAAAAGCATTTTATGTTCCCAAAAGAGTCTCCGGTCATAAGTCTATGGACCTCTCTACTCATTATCACACCTACAGTCGATACCGAACGGCACTGTCCACAGCATGTCACATGATTAAAGGTCATATTCTAACTTGCCCTATCATTCACCCCCTCCTCCCCCACACCTTTGCTATAAAACACCGAGTACAAAACAATCTACGTGAGCTATCATAACACCCGGGAAGCCGATTCACAGTATGATCAATTTCTGAGCCATCCGACTGATCGATAAATCGTCCTCTAACATTCTCTCAACGATACTCATGCATAAATAAAGGTGCCTACGTTTGTTTTGCACCGTTTCGCATACGGTTAAATCTTATGGTAATCGCATTGCTAATTAATACGAACAGGAATAAAATGAAAAGAAGAAAAGTAAATTACTTATTCACTTGTTGATGGGATGGAGTGACATGAACTTAACATTGTTTCAGTTTTCTTTCCCTTCGGATATGAGTCATGAATTGGGAACTTGCATCCATCATGCACTCGATGATAATTTCTGTCAGGGATTGGCTAGAAAATAAGCCTTTCGTTCCGTGACGACTATCCTAACTTATGTGAGGCCCTTTTTGACGATTATTTTGTTCTGCACGATACCCTTTCAAGTTCAAGTAAAACCGTAGTAACTGCAGGTGAATCCAACCTATCGCATTTTATTTGGAACCCCACATAGTGATAGATGCTTCGGCCGTCACATGTCGTCGGTTGGACTGGGTTAATGCAAGCCCCATTCAGTCGGAGTGAATTAATTTCTCCGTGGAAAACAAAAATAATTTCTCAAAGGGGATATTCATCGTGTATATAACAAACAAAGTTTGAACTGAAAAGCTAGGAAGCACTGGACAGCTGTTTTGACCTAGTCGCGTCTCATCAACAGTGCGAATCCATCGACCCAACTGGGGATCGAACCTGGAACCTCACAGGTAGAACGCAAGCAGATCAAACCGTTTGTTCATTTTCCGTTTACACGATATAGCACAACCCATTAGTGCGAGCTTGTTACGGGCCACGGACCTCGCTCTTCTCAGCATTGGCCTCCAGGGTTATGACTCGGTTGGAAGCAATCGGAACCAGACTACTTGTTTCATGTAAGTAAAGGGGGATAACTTACATAAAAATACTTTGTGATTGAGTTACTGATTGATGTTGAAAATTTAGACGGGGTAGAATTCAACTGCTAGTCCCCCAACCCGGGAACATTATACTCCTTTCTGTTGGTCAAGTGGGCTTAGTACGAGAATGAATAAACCCGGCGGTAATTGGCCTCGGTCTATGAATAAGGAAGCGCATCACGTCAAAATAGATCGATAAATCGGTTACTATGCTGTTGGGACAAACTATTACATGAGTCGGTTCAATCTAGACCATCAATAACCTAGTAAGCAAATTCCTTTGAGGCCTAGGTTCCCTCGAACAAAACCGAGTCGTTTAAACCAAATGCAATCAGCAATACATTTCTGGCATTGCGATGCCCACTTGACAAGATACTTAACACTTGCATGAAGATACAGTGAAAGAATTAGCAGTATTTCACCTGAACAGCAACATCCAATTGAAAATCACTGACTAGCCAACAGAAATAGTATTTTTTCACTTTAATTCCCTTTACTGTTTACTGCATTTCATTTACAATGCCAATGCCAACAAACAGACAAACGCCTTCCTTCGTTACTGAGCTTCGTTACATAGGTTCTTATCCTTGTTGCATCCTTTCACAGCCTGGTTACATTTGTGCGATCCCTCTAGTTTAGTGAGTGAGACAGGTGGTAACTCATACAAATGATGATGATTTTGTACCGGGTGCTTCATGGGATATTTATGTAAGATAAGTAAAGTATTCGACCCGCGGTTACTTTACTTCTGATCAGCGACTTTCGCTTACGTAAAGAAGATTCCATTCAGAACCTGTAGCTTAGTTTCTGTGAATGATAGGTGTATTCCTGCCTTGATATCTGGACTAAAATTCATCACAGAGTTAAAGAATCTCTCCGCGATCCAGACTGGCTACATTGTTTCTTGGCAATGTGTGTCATCCCCACAAGATACATCGAGTCGCAAATATACACAGCCCTCTTAAGCGGATGCGCATGGCAATATACTAGGAGTCCGTTGTCGTTGTCGAACTGAGCAAACCCAATCGCATCTAATTGTAAACCGATGATGTACAATGCTTACAAGTCATATATTACACCCTAGGGTGAGAATAAAATAATATATACTAGCACTTCATATTGAGCAATAAACTTCAAAAAGTATTTTTGGTTGTCAATGGAAAATTTAGTTCATTCTCACTGAATGGGGCTTCGTATATAGCCCTGGTCCAATCCCTGACGTGTGACAACCGATACACTTATCCCTTTGTGAGGTCAGATTCACTTGAAGTTACCATGGGTTCGTTCTAAATTAAGCGTTGTAGATTGCATTTATGTTATAAGTGAATTTTTATTCTCCACATTTCCCTTTCAAATAGCCGGGTTCGGAACGTTCCCGAGTAAATCTTTACCCCAGAGATTAGTACAATGATAAGCAAAGTGAACTGATCACAACAAGCTTACGCGGATGGATAGCGTAACAATACTTAAGTTGTTAGAATCAATGTCAAGTGGTGAAGTTTATCAAAATGGCTACTTGGAGGTCCTGAATTCGAAACCCGACACCAAAGCACATCTTCCCCATTTCTGTATTTCCACAGACAGCCTTTGTATGGCCACGGCCCTTTTACTGAAAGTTCACCTTACTTTTGAATACTCAGTAAACAAAAAAAAGGAAGTACAAAAGACATTTATCTATGTATGTATAAATTAACTCTCAGCTGTTTCGCTGAGATTTACCAAATTAATGCTGCGTTCATTCTTCATTTCATGCTTTAACCATTGACTCGATTCCGACATCTTTTCCTCTTTTGAAACGATTTATCCTGAACAGACATGCAGACATTTGTGTTCCTCTGAGGCATTATCTTCATTCGGTCCAGTTTATCTTTGTCCTGCACTACTTAAACTTGGTGCAGAATCTTCATCACAAATCCGGACACTCGCCTACAATGATTCCCTCCAATCGCAATCTGTCCTGAGTGTTGGCCCCCTTTAGGGATTGTACTCGTTTCCATAAGCACAACACACCGGTTCAGGTCAATTTCATATACGTTTTCCGGATAAATAATTGATGGTGCTATTGGTTCCTCAAAAAGTCTTCAGCTATAGCTCACAATCCCGATGACATTTATCAGTTTACGCAGAAGGAAACTAACCTTTCTGAATGCAGCCTCTTAGCTCATTTTATCAGCAAGTTTCTAAATCCAAATATGTATACGGTGCTTTTCTTGATTGCTTCTCAGCTTTCAATGTTTAATGCCCTGTTCCTTTCTAATTGAAAGACCTCAATCTTGTACTGTCATCTTTCTCTTCTTGAATGGTTTAAAGATTGATTCCTTTAACTATATCACATTATTAAATTCAGATAAAGACGTACAATGGTGTCACTGAAGTATTCAGGTGTGCCACAATGTGTTGTTGCCTTCTCTAAGCTTTTCATAATCTATATAATTGACTTGCGTTACTCCCCCCGTTTGTCATTTGAATTATGCTGATGATATTATCCTTTCTACCTCTATTTCTAGTCCATTCGAATTTGTGACTTACAACTAAAGCATACATTGTCTTATTACATATTTCCCTTCATCCGGTCTGGGTCTTAACAACAATTTAAGTACCTCAAACTTGTCTCTACTCTCAAATTTGAAAATGTGCGGATTAGTGGAAAGCCAATGAACAGAATCAGTCATCTGAAATACCAGGGCGTTACCTTTGAAAATAACCTTCTTTGTACTGTACACACTCAGACTGTTGTTCACAAGCTGGACGGACTTTCCTTTCAAACGAGATTGCATCAGTTTTGCACTGACCAGTCGTTAATGAGAACTTTTGTTCAGTAGTGTGTTCTCCCCATACTTCCTTATTGTTCTATGGCAAATCTCCCTTCTTTGCTAAGGGCAGACTTTAAGTTGCTGAGGTGTAGGCTAGAAATGAACAAGTGTTTTCCCTATTCATTTGTCTGTTCAAATCAGCATTATTTGTGATGGACGTGTTGATGCTGGCTTAAATGTTACAAAAACAAAATTTTATTTGATGGAATCCACCCACTACACATCGACCCAACGATCCCATTCGTTTGCTCACTGCAACCGTCGACTGATCCCATAACGTATGTATGTGGACAGAAGCGCTTCCACTTCTATCTGACTGACAAAGCGAAAACTGGTTCTGAGCTTTACAGTTCAGTTACTGTAATCAATTTGTGTTTTATTTTTAATGTCTCACAATTGTCGTCATCCTTTTTATCCAACATTGCCACTGTGAATTCTCTTTGAACGAAAGCGTGTATGTATGACATAATAAAGGTTCAATAAAAAAGGAACAAATTGTCCCATGTCGTAGTTAGACAGAGTGAGGCTGTCGTACGCTGTCGTACACACAGTATTGGTATATCCAAGGTTTTTGTATTGTTCATAAGCAGCTTCTGTAATCTAGCAACACCAAACTTATGTTTCACATCAAACGACTTGCTCACACTTTCTCATTTGTCTTTACTGCAAAAATCACAGGAGCCCCGAATCTCAGGTCAAACAGTAGTGTTTGGAAGTCTGTATTTTTTCTTTAATTGTTTACGGGTCTTGACCTGTTGTAGAACTATCGATCCGGCGGATGATTCATCCCGCATGTACACTGTGGCTTGTTTTCAACAAGCTTTATTTTATTCTGTTTTGCATTGTAACTAATATGAACTATAGACATCTCTACAATTTTATTCGCCCCAAATGTGCTTGTATTTAGAATGAGGACAATCTCGTTTCCAATTTGCAAATCTCCCAGATCTATTGAACGTATTCAACTACAAACGACCCAAAGGCACAAAAACTGTGACGTCATAAACTGTTGTTCTGTGACCAAATTCCTGTGAAACAATTAGCATTGTATTTGCTCACACTATGCTGTGTTTTAGCTGAGTATACCGTTCATTTGACAAAAAACGTAACAATTCAGCAAATCTCCCAGTCCCAAACAAAACTGCTCTCATTTTTGACTCGGATAGGGCGATTCACTACTGCTTTTATGTTTGTCTGCTTTTAGGTGTATAAAAGCTTTTGCATAAAAACATCTTCATGTCTGCTTATCACGTTCCACTTGAATTATGCAATCATATTATCTCTTTCTGTTATCTCAATGGGCAAAGTTGTTTGTTGAAAGGCATTAAACAAACATGTGCATGCTGTAAAATCCACCGGAACTTACATCCTTCACTTTGTGTCGTATGAATTGTTGATAAAGACTGTGCCCTGAGGAAAGTTCATCGGAGCTTGTAGTAGCTACTAAAGATATTTTTCGGCACCCATTCACGTGCAAATGTTGACAGATAGATAATATGGAGTGGTGTGCAGCTTAGGCTTTGAGGAAGAGTGGTTGTTGAGTCTCGCTCCCCTATTCACTTTGTAACAGTTAACCAAAGGGAGTATATCTGGCGAAGAGAGACAAACGGATGATGATATGCTGGTCCGTGCCACTGTCTTCCATCGATCCCCGTAAGTGGTAATAAACATGAGCGCTTACAGACTCGTACATACATACACACACGTGCACACAAGGGAAACCAAAATATTCCTAAACTGATGCAGGAAATCTGATAACAATTGTCCGCATACCATTAGAACAAGTACAAGTTTCCTCGTCTGACACTTGTGCTTCCTTTCTTAGATGGGTGAACTGTGCATGTGTGTTTGTGTTTGTGCAAGTGTATATTTATATATAAAAGCAATTAGTACGTAAGTTGCTTAGGCACAAACATGTTGTTTGCTTCTGGTACAGTTAGAATGACCTGGAATTCTATTTTGGATTGTTGATTTCATATCACAGCCAATATTATTTAAGTAAGTTTGAGATAGGGAAGTAATGTTGGACAGTGGGATGGGGTGCAAAAGACCAGATCTGACGGAGCGTCCACAGCACGACGAACTGGAAACGGCTCCGCCGAATAGCAGGTATTCAGTTCTAAACACATATTGTTGGAGAAAAGAAGAATTTGATGCGTATGATCACATCGGGAGAACTACTATAGACAACCGATTAACAATCATGCTTTTCTATTAACTTATTCCCAATGAGGTCTTTTTGTTTAGGTGAGAGGATTGCAGTTATTAGAACTGACACTCTACAGTTCCGGGTTAAAAAAATTACTGAGATATAGTATTTCATTTAGGAGTACCAGAGTTTTTTTTCTGCACAACCCAGCCAACGCATTTTGGTTGCGAATTAGAAAAATGTGCATTTTCAAGTCCCAAAATATACACAAAATACTTTGTGGGTATCTGACTATAATTCAATCTTGTTATTCTCGGAAACATTGATTATCCCTTAACCATTTCATCACTATGATATTAACATTTCTTTGTTTCTCCTCAATTCTTGATATAATCAATGACCGATGGTTAAGCGATCACAAGAAACCCGGGGTCGTAACGCTGAGACACCTAGTTATTTTTCAAACTATTGCCACGTGATCTCAATACTAAACTTTTGGCCACTAGTAGAGTGTTGCATACCCGAGTACATTTACCGATTTTATGNGCACACAAGTTGTAGACGTAATCAATACACTTATTGTGGAACCGTGCCTTCACTTGTCTGTTTAGTAATCGTCTTCGTGTTTATAACTGGTCCCCAGAACAGGGCTCAATTTGGGGTAAGGGAGGGAGGGGGGGGTCGATTTTAAACTAATACTGCTGCTTAGTAGAGACTGAACGAAAGAAACTGATCCGTGATGTAATGTATACGGAGAGAAGAAGGAAAACGGTCAGTTTCTCATACTCTGTGGATGCTATGCACTTAATTACAACCAACATAACTAAGCGGCAATTGTACGAATACGTTTTTCAGAAAGTGACGCTAACTATTTTTATCATAATTGCCGAAACACAAATTAAATAACAGAATACATATCACTTCGATCCAGGAAACGACACAGTTATTTTCCTTCTAGGAGGGCGATTTCGAATCTGGATATCTGTGCATCATCTTGCCAGAGACAATGAACACTCATTTACTAAACTCTTGCATATGCATGCTACGCTGTTTATCTGCATAAGAGTATCGCTTCGCTAGCACATGTACACTCTTTTTTGTGTTGAGTTCACAATCTGTTCATCTGCCATATGCAATAGCTTCCATCATCAACAGTGCCTGGTGTCTGTGAAAAACCGAATGGGATAATCCAAAAATTCACCATCAATTCCATAGTTTACATTTCCTGAAGCTTGCTCCAAAATAATATGCTAAAAATAAGAACGTTTCTTCCCGGTTAAACATAGCAAGGGAGTTGTATACAAATAGTCATCTTTGCGAAAACTATTCAGAGCCTCCAAATGTACATTTCTTTTGGAAGTTTAATGAAAAAAGGCATATTTCCTAAATAAATCCAGATCAGAAGGTTAATAGCAAACACAATATGAATGGCCAGACTGAGGTCTTTGAAAGGGCACAGCGGTTTCAGCGTTTAGAGCGTTCATCGGGTACTTTTTCGTTCGAACGCTTACACTCCAGATCGTGATTTTAGTCTGACTCTGAAAAGAGGTCAATACATTGTTTCTCCCTTCAAACAATTAAATCTCAGTGATACGAAAATAGTTAGAATTGGGTGCAATACTATATTCATTTGCCTTGACAGAAGTAGGATTACGAATACGGACAGCTGGTGAGCGGTCCGATGCTTGGTGTGACGTTAACACTACTGCGGATTTTTAAATTTGGAGAAGAGTTTCAATCAATCAACTTACCACCAACTTCTGTCTAAGCGAAGTGAAGCATATCAATGGTTCATCATTCCCCTGTTGGATCATTACGCACGTGAGAACATATATTAACTGGATTCCATAAGAAATGCACGAAGTTTAAGGTTTTGATTTTGTAATGGTGGACACTGGAACCGGGTGGAGTGGGTGAGTGTTGGGAGGTGATTTTAATTGAATAGCATGAACCCCAATAATTGACGTATATTGCTGGCGAGTCCTAACAAAGTTGAAACACTTGCACATTGTATCCATTCATGCAGGGGGCATAGAATAGGTTTTGTCTGGAACATCGTCTGTGTTTTACTACGCGGATGACTGTGAAAAAGCTTTCAAGGTTAATCACTGTTATGTATAACATGCTGACATTGCGTAATGAATAATGCTGTGATAGCTTAAGTTATTATCATTCAAACTAGTTAAGTGATAGTCGTATTAGCTCATATTTGCCCGTACATTTGCATTGAATTATTACTGAGTACATGGGTATCGGTGAATTGATTGTTCTCCTATTGAAAGTGTTCAGTTGCAGGTGGGGTTTGTAGTATGCCATGCTGATTTGATTCAAATCAAAGTAGTCAGCCACGGGAAGCCTGGTAGTGATGTGTCAGATATTTAGATTTACACATCCTGGTTTGGGTCACAACAAGCTCGATGGTTAGTATCACACTACTGGCAATTCCTAGCAAGCCAGATTAAACAAATGAGAAATGTTTTCAAGCTTTTCTGCCCTACAACTTAGTACCCACCGATTATGCCACCTATTAAGTGTCATTCAGTAAATCGATGCTTAAAAGAAAATGCTTCAGGAAAATGCAGATAATATAAAGGTGTGTGACAGTGTAACACATCTTTTACAAACTTACTTCCGTGCACAGAACATTGTCCTAGATATTCGTCAAGTATTTTCCTGATCAGATCGTTGTTGAAATTTTGTACAAATGAAGGCGAGGTATATATGAAGGAAATAGTTCATTCGTCCACCTCTGATGCTTGGTATAAAATATATTTATTATTCAATTTGTATTTGTACCAAATGGATGGCGTTTGGCGTTTTCCTCCAACAAATGTCAGTGACCAGAGAACAATCTGGGCATAGGAGGGATTCAGCTACTGGATTGGAGAAACTGGATACAAAGTTAATCAGAGCCCGTAAACAGAGTGGAAAAAATTGCACAGAGTTTAGAAGTATTTAGCTGTAGGAATAACTAAATCCTATCGAAAATATTTATTGCCTTTCGCTATTTGATCAATAACGAACTGAGCAGAGGTGACAGGCTGACAATCAGCATTCTTTCGAGTCTTACTATAAGAATCAACCCCAATGTCGCAAAAACAACAACAAAAACAACTGTATTAACTGCACCGGTGCTTTTTAGCTCCCTCTTCTATAATCTCTGGAACCAGTAATTTTCAAAGTAGGAGGTAGATTCACGTAAAACTATTATATTATTTATTGGCTTAATTCTTTTCTCCAACCATTCTACGCATTCGATCAGATTCAAAAAAAGCTGTTTTCTATTCTTCCTCGTTATATGAATGAAGGAACAATGTCTATACAGATCTAGTAATTAGAGCACAACGCGTACTCGTCCTTCGGTAACATCCATTCCAATTGTGGATTTAATGCGGTGTTTCCAAACGGCATATTCATAACGTCCCTGTGACTGTCCTTCCCGCTTCACTCTCCAAGAATGCGGAGATTTGCGAATGAGTGAAGAAGGATCACCGAGAATCGTAAAATGGAAATCCAAACAATCTCGTGGAGTATAAACGAGATATTTCCAGATGAACTGCAAAATTCTCCGCTTCCTTCTGTTCCCATCTGTCTTTGTCCAGTCCAGTTTTCAAGCTACCGACTGATCACTTGTAGATTTACCTGAAAACTATCCACGATTGAAATAGTGTCCAAAATGAATAAATCGTATTTACGGCTCATTGAATGCATCTAGCTTCATATTTGAGTCAAATGAGGAAATGCTAGGACCAGAAGCAACCTAACCTACCGGGGTCTCATGTGGTTCGCCATTCCAATTCCCGGGGCTTAGGTTACCCGTTTCCATTAATAAACTGCAGACACTCGTGACTATGAATTTCACTCCGTTTGCTATTCACCACAATAAAAAAGTGTACAATAAAACCAAACAGATAAAATCAATTGATGCCGTTCATTGAATGAACAAATTGCCTCAGACTTGCTACTTTGAAAGTTAGGTGGCTACACCCCTTCCTGTGTTCTGTCCAGACTGTGCTCTGTATTGACCAAAACCATTGTAGCAACCTGCTTTTGATGGGTGACATGTTAACATTCTGATTTATCCAGGGCACACAAAAGAAATATTCCTATGGATACTTGAACTCCCGGGGGTACGTCAGATGCGTCCGATTTCATCCAAACAACCGTCATATGTTTGGGCCGGCTGCTACAGGGCCAGATACATTTATTTTACATTTGTTGTGACTAATGACTATCATTCAGTCGGCGCATTTCCTGTTCCGATGGGAATAAATATCCCGCACTGAGATACAAGCATACACATCAGTAGAAACAGAACATCTGTTTGGGTTTTTGCTAAGTAAAAAACAATGGAAACTGCCAATCATTGGTA
Organism: Echinostoma caproni; assembly: GCA_900618425.1. Taxonomy (NCBI): domain Eukaryota; kingdom Metazoa; phylum Platyhelminthes; class Trematoda; order Plagiorchiida; family Echinostomatidae; genus Echinostoma; species Echinostoma caproni. Next base: position 175,142 of record UZAN01039431.1, on the reverse strand, counting down.
GAAATTTAAATGCTACAGCCCGCGATAGACAGATTGGTCTATGATGGTCGGTGAGATCTCAGTGAAGACATTTTACATTATTTTACTGTCACTTTTCAGTGTGAGAGTGTTTTCTTTACTCAACGCAGGCGACGAAAAATAACCATAGTGTCTCACTAAAATACAATGTCGGGGTGTTCAGAATTCATCGAAAGCAGTAAACTACGCATTTTGCCTTGATCTATGTCACCTTTTCACCCCTACGACTTTGATCCCACANCAAACCAATGATTGTTTTGCAAATTGTCCAACTCTCTGGTTTTTGGGTATCATGATTTGTGCTGGCACATTGAGAAATTGCCGAAGCAATTATTCCGCTTGATTTTGCATACCTTAAATACTAATTCTTGGAGACAACTTCATCCTCAACGGAGCATGAATCTCTCAAGTATCAGAAAGGTATTTATNCATCGTCGTTACCCAAAGACGGCACAACAAGGCTCAGTGTTAATGTTGAATTACTTTTGTCCCAGTGTATATATCATATTGTTTTACACCGGTTTGAGAACAAACATGGTGCCAATGGGAAACAATGATAATGAAGTTATGGAGGGGTACAGAAAGATTAAATGAAAATGGGAAAACAGAGAACACTGAGAACGAATGTGTAAATGAAGGAATCTTTTGTAGTTTCACCGTACAATTTCGAAGAATTATTTTGTGTTATAAGGAACGGGGTTTTGTCAAATAAACCGCACAGCAATCACGCCACTGACATCTATTTTGGGCCATATTTCCCAACGTCTCCTGCCATCGGCAGTCCTCATCCCTTGGGTCCCAGCCTGGAAGGCAAGCTGCACCAACCAAAGCCAATGCTGAGGTTAACTTCTTCTTACCTATACGCCACGTTATGGACTGACCGCCACGAAGCTTCTTCCAAACTTGTTCAGCACGTGTAAAGAGAACGCGGCGAGGTATTCGATGGACAGACATACGCAAAACATGACCGAGTCATCGAAGGCGGTGTAGAACGATTTCTTCTGTTAGAGAACGATTATCAGTACGCAGCATGCGACAACGATTTTCCTTATTGCTCACCCAACGTTCCCACCGGACACGAGCAACCCTTCGAAGACATCTGTGGTCAAATACGGAAAGTCAAGAAGCATCCTCCGCTCGGAGAGGCCAGCTCTCGTAACAGTATAGAGGAACTTTACGGACTGAGGCGATGTACACTCTTCACTTAAGGGATAGTCGGATGTCATGGTGGCTCCACAGATTTCGTAGATTGGCGAAAGCTGCCGCAGCTTTCGCTATTCGTGATGTGATCTCTTCCCCATACCCACCTCCAGCCGTGATTAGGCTCCTGAGGTGCTTAAAGCTCTTAGCTATTCCCATCTGATCTCCAGAAATAGTAAATACAGACACAGGTTCCTGCCAGTTTTGAACAAACACTGCAATTTGATGGTACAAAGCACATACCATACCTGGTTACCTCTATCGCCAAGTGTTGGAATGCTAGTTGGACTGCCTGTGCATTGCCACCCAACAAGGCGGTCATCGGTATATTCTAAGTCAAGAACGGTGTTCCATGGGAGGAATTTGACTCCCCCGTTTGCTAAACCGGANTCCTACAGAACATCCTCCATGACGAAGTTGAAAAGGAAAGAGGATATAGGGCGGCCTTGTCGAGCTCCACTGGAGACGGTGAAGGATGGTGAAAGCTGGCCGTTAGCCCTAACCCGACTTGAGGTATGGCGATACAACTCTTTGAGGATCGACACATACTTCTCTGGTACTCCATTCATCAACAAACACCTCCACAGTGCGGTCCTATCAACAGAATCGAAGGCTACGCGAATGTCTAAGAACACGATGGTTGGTTTATGGTGAGCATGACGGTGCTCAAGTAGCTGTCGGAAGGTGCAGATTCGATACATGCAGCCACGACCGGCACGAAACCCAACCTGCTCCTCACCGGCATGTTCCTCACGCGTTTTGTACAATCTACGAAGAATGATGGGTGCTAATAGCTTTGACTCTATTGAAATATGGCTTATACCCCTATGATTGGCGCAATCATTGCACGAGCCCTTTTAAAGATGGAGGGTGACAATCGAGGGACCTGCTCAGTGTTTCAAACTTTATATAACAGGACTTAGAGTTCTATAACGAGCTTTAATCCACCAAATTTAAATGGAGCTGGGGGAAGGTCATCGGAGCCCGGCGCTTTTTGAGGTCCCAAGGCTTGCATCTCATTAAGGATTACGGCCTCAGAAGGTGGATCTGTTTAAACAGACCATGGAACGTGTCCCGGAATAGCCGTGTGAGAGGCTGGCGCGGGTGGCCAGTTAAATTGTTCTTTGAAGTGCTCCGCTTTCAGGTCGTGAACGATCACCACAAATTGGCGTAGCTCAATGGAGCTTCCAAGTATTGAACAATTGAACCTGTAAGCCAGTCCATCCGAGATCGAGGAATGGGTAGAGCGATTCGAGCTGTGGTGCAGTATTCGAAAAGGTGGTGTGCAAAACCAATCGGCTCTATTTCTCACTGCTGGCGGCCGTGATCTGTATTCGCTTCTAAAAGACCTGGTATTTCCCGAGGTTCCCGCTAAACTACCATACGAGTCCTTAAAATCGCTCATGCTCAATCACCTGCTGCCTACTGAATTCCAAGCCCACGAACGTGCTAAATTCCATTCCATGATCCGTGCTGACCACACGCCTTGCCGTGATTTCATCCTGCAGCTAAACAGACAGGCATCACGCTACAACTACGGCGATCGTTTGGATGAACAGATGTGTGACCGTTTGGTAGCCGGCATCAACAATCTCAGTCTGCAACGCAAGTTACTGGAGAAGAAGGATTTAACTTTTGCTGAAGCCCGGAAAATTTGTGAACAGCATGATGACTTGATGAAAGCTACTTCCAGCGAAGCAGTCACATAATTCCAACGGCAGAAGACTCCACCAAATCGACCGCCAACGGCCAAACGTGCACCAAAGCCGCAGAAAGATTCCCCAGGGAATGAAAAACGAAGCAATCCATGTTTGTCTTGTGGAGCTGAACACTGCGCCTAAGCTCCAGTTACCGCCTTCGTAATGCCAGATGTCATGCTTGCGGAAAAATTGGCTACATTCGGGGAGTATTTAAACAAACTCGTTGCAATCTTACACAGCCAAATGCTTCAAACGACACACACCTTGTGCTCTCTCTACGTTCTGAAGGCCCAGCTGCCCAACTTCTAGATGTGGCATTACAGTCTGGTACAACTCAAAAATTCATTGTTGACACGGGAAGTACGGAATCTATTATTTATAATGCTGAGCTTGGATCCATATACCCCCAAGCAAAAATCTAACCGACATCCATGCGAATTCTCGGTGTAACTGGACACCAATTATCATTGATTGGCGAGGTTTCATTGATGGTACATTCCAAAGAACATCGCCTTGTCCCAATCCGCTTCCTTATTGCGAAAAAGAGTCCATCCATACTTAGCCCAACTGCAATTCGCGCTCTGGACCATTCTATGTCGCTCCATACGAGTTCCCTGCCCAATGTGCACACCCGTCTACAGCGACTGATTGTGCAATGTTCAAATAACACAGGAGGTATGAAAGTTCGACTGGCCAAACTGGAAGTTGAGGGAGAACCTATCTTTTTGAAACGCCGTGTCATTCCCTGTGACCAGAGCGAAGGTGTGTTGAAAGCTCTGGAGAAAATGGAGCATGACGGTATCCTCACCCGAGTAACATCCAGCGCGTGGGCAACACCAATTGTGATCGCAATTAAAAGTGATGGTAAGATACCAAGAATTTGTGGTGACTACAGACCAACACTCGACCCCCGGCTGCGAAAGTGTGCGACCACTACCATGGTACCAGAAGACTTCATGAAAGCCTTACGCGTTCAAGACGTTGCTGTTGATTGTGAATAAGCGAGCCGTCAGCTTCATAGGTCGTCTCGCTCACATCCAAGGCTTTCCTACCGGTGACTCGGATGAGATGGAACAGCTTACTGGAACTTCCCACAGTGGCAGCACGTTTTATTTCTGTTGCGTTGAGTCCACACATCTAGCGATTTCCGCGTAGGCTTACGTTAAGTTCCGTCTCATTACGAGCCGTGTTACGTTATACTCGCTGCCGGTCGGAAGTGACCAACGTGCGTCAAAAAGACGCAGAGACTCAGCGGAAATCCAGGGTGTTACGACAAGGCGTGTCAGACTACAAATAACTAAGCCAGCAGAATGCACAACATTCTTGATAAGCGACCAGTGCTCACTGACGTTATCAGGTGGGGTTGGCTCTAGCTTTTCAGCTAGCACGTTTTGAAAGATCGCTAAGCATACTGGTTGAGACAACTTATCGCAGTCTAATCGCCTCTGTGTCGTATTTTTGAGACGCCCACCAAAGCACCTGGACCTGCACCTTGTTGCAAATCACTGCGTGATCGGATTCGAGGGTAGTGCTTCAGTACGATCGGCAGGCTTGTATGCAAACCCACCATTTGTGGCCTATAACGTTGTGGTCTATCTGCGCTTGTCTCTGACTCGAAGAGGGTGGACGCCAAGTGGCGTATCGGCGGTTGGAGCGTCTGAAGTTCGTACTGGCGAGGAATAGGCGG
>UZAN01039431.1:140924-169817 GCA_900618425.1 Echinostoma caproni | reverse complement strand
TAATCCAGGAGCGCCGTTTCATCTCTCTTACTGAGAGCCACGCCAACGCCAGCAAGGCCAGAAGCCGCAGCCTCAGGGTCCACAGAAAGACGTAGGTGAAACTTCGCGGATAGGTTTGACGGGGAAGTCAGTCGGATGGCAGAGTTAGAGTCTTCAATGCGAGTCTCTTGGATACAACACATATCGATGTCTAGGAATCGAGGGTACGAGCTAAACACGCCTGTTGTCGTATACGCATTAAGGTACGCACGTTAGTTTGGATGGGCATCGAGGACGAAGAAAAACTTCAACTGGTGGAGGAAGATTCGGTGAGACTTGGATGCTATTCGAGGCAGGACGCGAGAGAAAAAGGACGGAGTTTCCATGGGAGGCACAACTGGTTGTACGATTGTCTGGAGATCTTGATAATAATGGTAGTGTTTGAGGGGGTGAATGTGAGGTGGAGGAAAAGCTGAAATAAAGGGAGATGTGCACGGTTTAAAGCGTTTTTTCATGCGCGAAAACTGAAAGAGTGAGTTATTGATTAGGTTGAAGTTCATTGTTTACGTTGTGGTCTATTGTACTACTCGGTCACCTAGTCCTGCGTAGGCCTTGCTCGAGGATGCACTCTAGGTTTCACGCAACAAAGTGCGAGATACAAGGCAGCAGTATTATTCCAGATAAGCCAGTGACCGGTCGGTTGGTTCATTCGCCTTCTCTGGAAGACCTTGTCAGGTTGATGGAATTCGACAAGGGGTTATGGCCGTATTCAGTGGCGGACCATACACACCACGTCACAGCGCTGTCATAAGATACATGTGGTGTTTTGTGTGGAGAACCCTTGCCAAGTGGTAAATCCACCACATGCTGGAGCACTGCCTCTAATCGTCCGCGATCGCTTATTCAGTGAGAATAAACCCACCTTATTCACAGTTAACCGCCAGTTAGCGGTCGTTCCCCTATCCGCCACCTGAGGACGCGCTCGGTAGCATACAGCTCTGCTTTTGCCAAGCCCCCAGTGTACCTGCATTTGGTCTGAAAATACGTAAAACGTTTGCAAATTCGCTTTATTCCCTGAGTTTTGCTGCATCCGTTTCAACCACAATCACAAATCATTCCCATGGAACTGCGCCTCTTTTTCTATTTCCCTTACACCCTGAACCAAATAGGTACAGATCAGGTATAAAAAGAGATCCGATAGCAAAATCAGTCATATCCGGTTTCAGGAACCGAGAAGTATAACAAAAATATCTCCATTTGGCTATTCATTTGGTGTTTTTTTTTCTATACAAAACGATGCCATATAAATGGTGTATATTAGCCAGTTTATGAGTCAACGAAGACAAACTTGATCGTTAAACTACGATCTCTTTCAATGTGTGCCGCTGGTATAGTCCGGGAGTTGATTTTATTATTTGCTCTGTTTTCAAGCAAAACATGATGCTGGATGGAGGAGTTAAAATGCAAAAGCGGTTCTTAGTCATTCTTTATATGAGTACCTGAAAAATGGCAAAACAACTGTTCCGGCATTCTATTACAAGCGTGAATAGGGCCAAATAATTCAATACTCTGACTTTGTTTAAATCAATTAATTACAATAATACATGGGAATAATAGAGGATTTCGTTTGATCGGATTATGAATTTTTGTGTGCACAAATTGGAAGTTACTAGAACAGAAAACACCAGACAACTGTTTCAACTTGGCTGGGTCTGAGGATAAAACCGGGACCTTGCCACAAGTAGCACGCAAGCATACTATCCAATTTACCACCTAGGGTGGATGATAAAAAAGTCCTTTGTCCTCTTTCTATGCATAACACAAGGTCACATCCTTGTACGTAAGTTTTGGGTATGATGGTTTACCATAGTCTCACAGTTAATGTCCGTGAGGCTTTTAGTTCTTCCTGTATGGACAAAGGAAGGCGACAGAAAGATGTCGATTCCTGATTTTTATGTGCGACTGAGGGGATAGTGATTCCTGTCAATAACCCTCTCTCTTGAGCACCTTGAAATTATTTGTAAGAACACTGGGTCCACCACAGTCGTTCATTTATAATATTTTGACGTGGTGTCCCTCCATCCATTCTCACTCCTTTCCTCTCACCCTCCCTCACTCACCTAAAACTCATCCACACCAAGACACCTTGCATTCCAATTATCAAAAATAAATAATCTCGTTCCCAATATCTGATTCATTTTCTCACCTATGTTCTCAATTTCCTTATGTTTCGTCCAATATGAAATATTTTGTATTTTTTATTTGAGGAATCATCTAAAACCAGCTTGTTTGCTGAATATTGTTCTCCTGATTTCTGTCCTGATGTTTAAATATCATTTGAGATTTAGTTGGGAATTTATACTATGACTTAACCCTTGTGGGTTCAAAAATAAGACATCACACTGTTTACCCACCAAACAATCCTTGTCAAATATTGGTCTCAATGATTATATGTTTCCGATATGTCCCAGTTCTATTCCAGATGTTTGCGGATTCGCATACGAATCGCCAAAGACCACATTTATTTCGAATAATCATACGCGTTAGTGCTCGTCATCGACTGGCTAGCTCAGAAACAAATAACTCCATTCCCAAACCACAGCTTTGCGGCTCCAGAACAAAAAGACACAAAAATAGAGGAAATATTGAGGACTAGGCCCGAAAATGAAAAAACGGCTGTCGAATTTCGAAATTTACCCATACTCATATTTAGAACAATTTCTGGATAACAGTTGTTTTCAATATCTGATAATCATACCGTTACACTTTATATGACGGAATATTTTCACGTTTGCCATGATCTTATCTTTTGGTGGCACCCTGACAAATATTACACCCAGTTGGGTTTGTTCGGTCAAACCATATCGTCAAAGAATGTCGCAAACCAATGAACGGATTGATGAGTAAAGGAAAACTTTTCGGTTAGAGAAAACGTGGTTCTAAAAACCTTTTGCTTTTTTATCTTTCGAACATAAGATTGTATAAACATTTCTCGGAAAGGGGTCTGTCGTCAGTTCAACTTACCTAGGCAAAAGTAGGGGAAAGGGAAAGTCAGGCGGCGATTACGGGTTTCGAACACACAAGCCCCGGGAAGCTTTTTTGATGGTTGTACTCATTTGAGCAACAACGCCGCAGGATGGTAAACGAAAGAATCAAGGTTAACTGAATTCGTATTTTCTGATCAAACTATAGATAGACCTTCAAAATATCCAGATGCCATCCTGGAGCGCATTGAACCAAATTAGCAGGTTAAATGGAAACTGGCTTCCCTGAGAAAACGAATAGGTGTTGGTATGATTGCTTCGAAAATGCACACAGAGAGTAGTTTACTGAATAGTGTCAACTTCACTTGCGGTTATTTTATATTCACGGGAAACACCTCAGATATCGATAGAGGGGTTCGCTCAAGTATTTTACGACAACGGCGAAGAAACCATCGTAGCCAAAATTAGAGTGATGCCTAGTTCTATTAACATTTTGAGAGTCTATTTAGATTAATTGGTTGATCATTACATTGACCAGCGACGAAATCCTCCATACGTATAATCGATAAACTACAGTACAAGTTAACTTATGAAACTGAGTGAGTATTATCTTGTTCAAAGGAAATCGTAGTAACTCATTCAGAAGCACATTTCACTACCATGTACAAAGGTAATACCCCAAAATGGCACTGTATCTGGTAACATTATGCTCGTATAAAATAACTAGACTTTTTGAAATATGGTGGTTTTATTACTTCTCTTGAATACTGCCTCACTAATAATACTTCCGAAATTGACTAGAACAGCTAACGTGTTTTATTAAATCAAATAAGGCATTTCAAAATTCTAGTGTCTGTTATCTGAATTTCTATTTCTGGGAACTTACAATCATGGATTTTTCGCTTTTATCTTGAATGGCTGGTCGGTTTGGATATACAGCACCATGATCACCTGAATCAGGATTCGCTCTGACGCGGCGACCACGATTGCATAGATTGGACCAATTGCATTTAGTGAGACCAGGCAATTCAGGACTGTTAGATTGCATTCGGGGTCGATACAAGCACTGCAGTTTATGCGCGGCCAGGAAGAGAATGACCACACTGACCAGNAATGCGAACGCGACCGACGTTCTCAGAATCAAAAAGTTCACATCCGGACACGTGCACAGGCGCTTTTCCTCCAGTCGGGCTGGCGGCAACGGATCGCCGAGTAGGACTTGTGCCGCGGTCTGCATCGTCGAAACAATCCATGGTGCAGCCAGTTTGAGGCGGACGGTGGCAGGGCGTCCACCCGATAGGCCGTACCACTGAGGCATATGCAGTCGGAGATAAGTATCTAGACTCGATCCCAGCAAGTGTAACAGGATGGAATGACAGATTGTGGTCTCCAAAAAGATCCAAATAATGCATAGTTCATCTCTAATCTCGTTGGAATCTTTGACTGCGTACGAACGAGAAAAATAAAAAAGAAGGGGAAATAAGGCGCATTACATATTTTTTGGTAAACTGAACAAACAGGTTCTCGTTTGAAGTCCTGCATACACTAAAATTGAACTTGAGACGGGGTGGGGTGGGGGTGAAGGGGTACAAATGAACCGGGATGACCAAACGTATTCGAAATGGATTGGATCTTTAGGTAAAAATAGTCATTCTGATTGATTTAGGCTAGTTGAAATGATCTATACATTTGGTAAAATCATCGATCTCTTTCGGGTATTTAAATATCAATCTCTTACCAATTTGTCGTGATTCGGTCTATTTACGTGGTAAATTTGGGACGAAAACATTGTGAGGTATCAGTTAGCAGCATGGGAAAAATACTCTTCAATCATACACTAATAAAATAATTGATCTTTGATAGAACGGTCCCCTCATTTTCAGGTGTACTACAGTTATTCCAGTTGGTCTTCAACCATGGGTCAAAATTTATTTCGATTAAATGCATCAGGCCAATGGGGGCTGAATGAGTAAGTCCAAAATCCAAAAATCATTGATCAGTTACATTCTGAGTTCACTTAGTTTTTCTCTGGTAGAGTTCCCGCACAACCGGGAAGGTCATTTCTACGTTTATTCGAAAAGTTGTCAGCTTATAATGGACCAGGTTGTAGGTAGTTGATATATATATATAGCATATCACCATGGGTGGTCAGCCCCACATGATACGTAGGTAATAAATTGGATATTGGCTGAGTTATCAATTGATGTACCTTATGTGGTCATCGAAGTTTCTTCGACAAATACACTCAATGGGTGCACCATGGGAGCGCATCGTCAGAAGTTGGCGAAAGAGATACGCCCAGTTCTCATAAACTTGAAATGAGTATGCGTTTGGGGAATGGGATAAGAAAATCGGTCATAAAATATTGAGCTAACGTAGCGATCAGCGGGGCTGGACGACAGCTCGGCTACTGTGTGTTTTAAACTGTCTAAGGTTGCTGAGGTTCGTAAATGGACCGACGAAATTGGTATGTTTTCAAAAAAATGTACAAATCTTCTAATATAAACCATTTACTGAACTTAAAAATGGCACTTGTTTATAAACAGAAGCCGAACTTTGGGATACAAATAGTGTAATATGTACTTCTTGATGATGGTCATCGTTTACGTTTCATTTATGTTTTTAGCTGCCAGAAAGCCTCAATTCATCGACGATAAGGTGAGAATCTAAAATCTGAGGCTTTATCTCAAGGGGAGCGGATGGCTGATTAGGGATTCTGAAAATGGCTGATTTCAAATCACAGGTATCCGAAACAGACGAGTATCAGAATCTTGAACGTGGAATACAGGGGGTAACGTTTTACTCAATAATGACACCATTTAAGGAATAATTCACAGTTGTATAATTCAAAAAGATCCTTTCAAAAGCTCCCAGTGTTTTAATAGAGGAGAGCCTGCATGGTAGAAGGTACAACACATCTGGTTTTCATTACTAAACAACATCAGACACCGCAAACAACTCATTGTGAGAAATATTTGAGCAACAAACAAAAATAAATGTTTAATGTTACCGAGGCATACTATCGGCAGTTATGTGATGAAGTGTAACGGTCAGAACCAGACACAATCATGATCGACGTAGGCAGTTATGCTGTATTTAAGGAATGTGGCCTACAGTTACAACCTCCCTACAATGCTAATCAACTTTGTCCACGAGGTCGTGCCTCTAGCCCTTGTACAGCTGAGTGCTATGTCGGGCTATAATTATTTAGCTCAATCACGTTCGTGCACATCAAGATTCCTTTTTCCGGACATTTGCCNAGAGGGATCTCTTATCAGGTGAACACCATCACCACCACCATCATCACCACCTTCACATTCACGGAGATCACAGCTGATATCCTACAAATTCTTGTTCAGCGAAACCATACCTGCTTATCCGCTGCTGGTCATCTTTATGACCGTCCCTCGTATCCTCTACTTGAAGACCAGAATATGAATATTCCGTGGGAGATACTTTCTTCTAAAAGCACCCCCCTCAAGAAGTCCTCTAAACCGAATATGTTTATCTTTATTTTCTATAGAGATTCTGGATACAAATTCGATGTAAACTAGTTCAGGCTGTTATTTGATAAAAAGAACAATGAAGAATTTTGAGCTAAATGATTTGACCATCGGAGAGAATTAGGGTAGAATTGTGTTCGAACCTTCCATTAAGCATAAATCACATACTGCAAGTTGAGAATAGAGAATTTGCGGAAATCGTCTATTTACTTGAAGAAAACAATAGAATGAAAAACGTTCTCCGTTCGATTGCAAAACGATTACCGCGTATTATTAAATTCTTCACAGACTTGAAAATATTACATCCGAATTTGGAAACAAGTGCACCAATTTGTAGGCTGAATATGTGCACAGAAGGCGACTCTTGGTTATTTTCACCGGTACTTTTGCAATCTGTTCGTGAACATTCCTCCGTTAGATGGGGGTACATCTGCACCGCTTTTGATATATTGGTGGTGATTTGCGTTTGTCTATTCACTTGATCACATTTCTATCCTCAGTTCTTCTTAGAATTCCCACGAGGGAAGGTTTTCCTTCTTTAGTGGTGCTTTGCTCCATTTTCTGGGTCAGGGCATGACTTTAAAATTTGTTGCATCACTTGGCTCTCAAGTGCCATCGATATTTATGTACATCTGATTTGATTCAACATACCTCCTGTTCTACAAAATGTGACACACTTCCAGAGAAGAGCTGTGTGTGTTTTAATCACGCATGGTTGATAATTTGACCCGATTTGATTCCGCATCTATTTTTGAGAATTCTCATTGACGATTCGCCCCCAGATTATCCGAAAATGAATGTGTCTAATACAATGTATGGTTATCATTTTTATTCGTTTCATCAGACTACCAGTGATTCCATCGGTTGCGTTGATATCATAAGTAAAATAGTGAAAATCATTTAATCGATAAAAGTCATGTTTTTTTTCTACTGGTTTGTCGGAGTAGAGCAAATCAAAACACTTTGTCCATCGAGCCAGATCATTCAAACACACGCACAAACTGAATAGTTATTCTGATGACGACGTTCGAAAGCTTTATGCACATGTTTTAATACAAGATTGCCAGGGTTTACGTTAGATCACCCTTTTTACATAACCCTGAATCTGCGTGACTCTTGTCCGGTACTTTTGTCCTGTTTGAACTATGTACAGTGAATAAATACGGACGCCTAACTGATACGCCATTGCTGAAATCAGTGTGCATCACTGGTCAGTTGGTGTTAAGTGAAATGTCTAGTCCTCAGGCGAAGACAAATAAGAAGTTATTTGGAATGACAAGGGGACACTTTCGAAAAAAACAGAACCGTATAAAAATACCAGTGATAGATTGGCGAACAACATTCTATTTTTGTCCTTCATTTTGAGGTGAGATAACTTGATTCTTTATGACTGAATTTAATTGCGTGTGAAGTTCGCAATACGCACTTACCAAGAAGGCGTTAATGGGTCATGCGTTTGGGTTAGTTGATATGTCGACCGAAAGTAACATCTAGTTAATTGCTGTGAAGGTTTTGCTGGAAGTGGGGGTGGGGGTGGGCGGGACAGTCAAGGCTCAACGCGTGCAACAGTGACTTCAATATTGGGAACTGATCTACGAAAATTCTGTGAATGATTGTATCGAGTTTTCGGGCTCAGTCACATTCAGCTTTCAAGAAGTTTATTTGCCTTTTCTCCCCAACTTTATGTTCTTTTATGGAATATGAAAAGAGGGAAGTGACCACTCAAGGGGCTGCCATGAATGGGGAAAGTCAGGTGGTGTTGGTAGTGGGATTCAAATGCACGCTCTCCAGGTAGCTAATTTTGGTGACGTTACGAACGGGCCACCACCGCCAAATGTACCTTGATTTTTTATCTAATGCTTCTGAATTTCGTGATCGAGCTCATCATGATTCATATATATTGTTTCACTATGTATTTAATTGGTCAGACGTTCACTGTCGCGGGTGTTTCATTGAGCGTATAGCGTCAAAGTCATCATAGTTGAACAGTGATCACTACTGCTCTCCTGTGGCTGCTCTGTTGCGGTGTACTTAACCGTAAGACCAAGGAAACTCTGGTATCGTTTCAACATAATTCACAACAAGTGATGACCAACATTCAGTTGAATTCAATGATGCATGTGGAACAATATTGGGGAACAGAAGATTGGTTCCAACTCAAGTAGTATCTATTATCATCACTTCTTAGGCTAAGTAGTTGCAATCTTATAGGTCGATTTGACGTTCTTCATTTATGCCCTTCGGAGTACATACAATATCTTTAAACAAATTCCTTCTTACTGATACTACTTTATACCTTAGCATCACTTCTTTGCACTAAATAACCAGTAAGATAGGATTTAATTTATTTTAATTATAAACAGAATTATCTAAGAAAATCGCCCAACAAAAATGTGTGACGATTTTCATTAAACTATGTAAAATACGATAGAAACTTATCAGTGATTTGCATGATTATCTTTAGCAGGGTTCAACATAGTATTCAGATATAGAATAAATATCCGTTAAAATGAATTCTGGTTAAAGGCTTGGACAATGTTATCCTCAACGCACAAAACATGCAGCAAATAAAGATTGAGTTGCATTGTTCTTGGGGATTCTAACTTTTAGCTTCAAAATGCTCAAGTTCCTTTGTGTCTGAGAATTTGTGACTTATTCGAAATCACACGAGAACCGACCTTGAAAAACGATCACCCTCGCGTGTACACTTATTTAACGATAACAGTGTCCGTAATCTTATATGCGACCTGGTGGTTGTATTATAAATGTGGTAGTTATTGTTCACGCAAAGCGGCACCAGTTCTTAGGATTGCTGACAAAACAAAAGTTTGAGTGATCTTCCTCAGAAAAATAGTGTACACCATCCATTTAACATTCGTTCGTGGAAAAATCGGTTGTTGTACGCATACCATTGAATACGGAGACGTTTTGCTCAATTAGCTCTGGCAGTGTTGCGCTTCATTTAATCAATATTATCGGACAAATCAAACTGATACCTAAATTGAGGCCGCGAATAAACTGCGCGTTCCAATAGTACATGCCACTTGCACTATTTTCAGTTCTTGCTTGCTCACTTCACCCAGCATGGTCTGTGCGTGTCGGTTTGAGGGTGAGGACATGTTAGGACATCCGTTTGAAAAATCTCATCACAATGGAGAGTGACGGAATGTGTCTTGATTTGTTTCCGATCTTGTCAGTTGAAGTTCACAGAGTTTTACTTGAATTTGTGTTGAGAAAAAGCTTGAGATGTCCAATCTATTCGCCCTTTCACGTTTCAGTGTCCATAGGCAGCATTTAATCCGGAATTGTTTTACGGAACAGTCTTATCAGCTAGGCAACAACGAGATTTTGGGTGCTTGCGATTGTGTGTATATTTATATGCATTCCCTGCCTGTTTGGTCTTGTGTGTATGCACGTTTTTAAATTCAAATCCATCTATTCACCACAAATACTGTCAAGATGCAGTTGAATGCTCACATCATGTATCTCTTTCATCCATCCGTGTAGACGACATGGTCCACTGATTTTGCGCATTACCATAAACAGGCGTAAAACAAGAAGGCTGTTTATTCAACTCCACCCCCCAAACCGTTTCATTTAAACTCAAGCACCAATACTTTGCTGAATTGGAATCGATTAGAGCAAGGTGAAGACCACAGTATTCACTTATGTCATTCATCGAAGAGGATCTTAAAAGCACCTAGTTTCTCTCTCTCTCCCGCTCTTCTTTCATATCCGCTATTGTGGAAACTCAAAATGCCCATTGCAAAACTAAAACAAAGCTTGAATCACCCATGTTTACTGTCATCAGTTGTGTCAAGTAAAAGATACGTGTCTGAAAACAAGATTGGCTGACAGACGAGGTAATCTAGCATAGATTGTGCTTGATCGAGTGACAGTTTGAAAATACAAAACGACGGTATAGGCCGAAGCATTTCGGTGAATTTAATGTGATCCTTCTCCTCCTCCTAATTATCTTGATCACCATCAACGAGGTTCTTCACTGCTTTGATACTTTTTTATCTACAGAATGAATTAGCATTGGTGTTTGCGGTGATACCTGCTCTCTATATTTTCGACTTGATAAGCTACATTCAGTCAATGAATGAATGAATGAATCAATCAATCAATCAATCAACGTTTTTCCTCCCCTTTTATTGATCTTGGAAATGTAAAATATAATCTCAGGAGGCGGTCTGCGGTCAAACAAAGGTCGCCTATGAAAATACTGAAGAAGGGGTTTGAACTCAGAACCTCTGGGTGGTTGTTTTAACGAACTTAACTACTCTACCACTGCCGCCCATAGTACATAACCTAACGGATTAACTTGTCCCTCCATCTTTTTCTCGTCTCCGACAAGAAAAAACAGCAAAAGATGGAAGTCACTTAATAACTCACTTTGGCCACGAATTATTATTGTTGTTTTGTTGTTGTGGTTGTCATCCACATCATTATAGCGGTTGTGGTTGTCGTCGTCACCGCCAGTATTGGTGATCGTAATGATTCTGAAATGGTTTCAGAAATCTAGGATAGTTTGTGTTTCATTTCGTGCCTTACTCTCCTGCCCATTCACAGCATTTATAAAATCTTCTGTCCACCGGTGCCAACAATACCCATAATACAAACGGAGCATATCTTTTATATGTTTGAACGTAGAAAAGGAGCAAGAAGGCAATAATAAAAATTAACTGCCAGGTAAAACGAAAATTTCCTTATTTTAGGTCAGAAGTTATAGATTTGGTAGTCATCCTTAAAATGATTGATCATTCCGATGAATAGAAAAGTGAGAGGTAGGGAATTGGTGAGAGCTCAGAGATAAAATGGGATGAGGGGTCGGTTGGAAAAAGCTACATGACAGTCACGTCCGCTTGCATAGTTTGACTGAAAACCGGATGGTTCTAACATTTTTAGAGTAGTGCGCCTGTGGCATTGTGAACGATGAGGAACGTATAAACTTGTTGCACTACAGATTAATGTTTGGATTAGTTCAAAGGCACCAAGCCTTATTGGTGGTCTTAGATATATGTTTCACTCCTTGGAAACCAGTGTAGTTCAGGAATAAGATTTCTGACTAACATCCCGACGATTCGCTGGTTTACTGTTAATGAGTCCCAAACAAGACGAAATAGCTCTCCGGTGCTCTTTGCTAGATCACGACGGAGATTTTCAATGCATATCCATGATACAATGATATTTACTAGTCTAGGTTCCTGAATAATTTTTTTGTTTGATAAATATTAAGTGGATAAGAGGTTTTCATAAATGGACACCAGTTTTACTGTGAAGATATCTTTGATCGTATTTGACTCGCACGGATTATGCTGCGACCAATCGATGATTCCAGTATTAAAATTGCTGTACTGATCGGCAGATATATCTTCCCGATTATGGCCAAAATACAACAAACTTGTTGGTTGTTTATCGGCTAATACATAATAACTTTTGTTCTACTTTGTTGTATTATTTCGGAGGTTACAGTCATACGCAACATGGTTGGTTGTAAGAAAAATCAGGTTTACTTATCGATGAAGAACTTATTGCACATGTAAGACAGGTTAGCAATGTTTATTCTTCATGTTCTACTCTGGTTGTCGGGCCACCTTTGCGCAAGCATGCTACTCGACAAACACACGGCACCCAGAGTTCACCTTAAGTGGACCTTAGAATCGATACCGTTTGATAGGTCATCGATTCCGGAAAAAAGGCATAGCGAAACGGAGAGGGCGTTGCTGTGAATCCATACTCAAGGCTAGGGATGCTGGTGTTTTCCAGTATGTATTGAATTGAATGTAATTAAAATTTGCCGCTCTTTCTGACCAGAATATTTCTAAATTGCTCAAAAGAATGTCAATCTCATTAATTGTTTGTGATTTGTATTCAACAATGAGTATGATTCATTTAGAAATCACTGAGTTTCTTCTCAGTCTGTGTTAGTGAACCCGCGTAAATTTAACCCTGTTCAAATGTAAACAAAAGTATTATACTATTGTATAATGCCGTTATTTACATTTGGGCAGGGTAACATTTACCTACTTTCTTCTTTGTATTAGTAATTTATTTATTAAATTACTTTTTAGTTAGGAGTAAAGTTTTAGATTGAGCGGAATAAATTATGCTGTTTTCAACAGTTTTCCTTACCTTTTCAGTGGAATACTGTTTTGAGGATGAAATATTTGTTTGCGAATTCAGTTCGGTTCACTTTGAAGTACCTGGGTTTTGCGGTTTGAAGCTCCACGAGATTTTATATGAGTTCCTCATCATCCAGGCTCTTCTCTCTCACTCTCTCTGCTCTCTTTGCTCTCTCTCTCTCTCTCAAAGAACGATATCATCTGTGGAAAAGGTTACTGCCGGAGGTTTTTATTATGTTCTACGCTGTTCCTCCTCCGAACTCGTTCTCAGAGCTCGAATAGATCGTATGATGTGACAGAACAAGCCAAAAAAGCATATAAACCACAAGATGTGTTTGCAACACTGCGTTTTCTCATCCTCATCGTGTAGGAGATTACCTGCACGGCAACACCTGTTATCTATGTATTTAAAAGAAAGAAGAAAGAAGTACCTTTGAAATGCCATCAATAACCATCCGGTTTGACCGAAGTATGTTGCATGTTGCTGGATAGTAATACTCTATCAAATTTTGTTTTTCGTCTCTCTTTTGATGTGCTATTCTGATAGTCACCAACACTACTTGGGTCATTTGTAAGCTAACACTTTTGAAATTCTATTATTATGAGATGCTTGTGAGATGCAAAGCATTTTCTGTTTTTCCGTTGCGGTTATCCGGGTACGCATTTTTGATAGTGAGGCCAAATGGACGCGGATGAACAAAAAACACCCAAGGCGTAGTCGTTAAACTGTCGTTTAGTATTGACTTTTCTTATGGTTATGAGCAAAAGATATGATATCCTGGTGCACTGGGTTGCAAATTCAAATGCAGGCATTGATACGCTAATTTTGCCTACCACATATCTTACGTGAGCTATGCAGTATGGACCCCGCCGTTTCCATTTCAAATGCGTCAAAATCAGGAGGTTCGGTGGGATTTGAAATTAGTTGAGATACAGAACTACGATAAAAACCTTGATTTTCTTCATATCCGATTATTTTCCCGCTAACAAAAACCTGCACACAAACCAGCTGAGATGCCTTCTCTCGATGTGCTCATTTTCTGGGGACCAGCGTATGATCATCAATGTTTTTCAAGTTGATTCAGGTTGACTAGCAGTTATTATAATGGATAAAACATAATCAGAGTTTGAGATAATCTAGAGTTTAGGAGTGAAGCGAATGAAAACATTCAATGAGATAACTCCTCAGTGTTCATATTAGTTTCCAATCTATCAGTTGGCGATATACAGCTTGTGAGCTATGATAGCCTAGTTTGGTAAACGATACTGTCTGAGCTATACAAACAGCAATAACTCACATATTTTTGTTTATCTTTCGCCAAGAATGCTTTAAAAAATGGGTGATGAATCGAACGATCATGCAAGAGTAGGAGTTTGGAAAGTGTGCACAAAACAGCATCATCATGCGGACATTAAAGACCTTATTTCTCCTCCCAAACGGATGGGAGTATCATTCATCATGAAATGTTTACCATGCCACAAGAATTCGCGAACCGCCGTATTATAACAAAATAAAACAGAATGTACACATGTAGCAAGTGTGGTACGCTCATGCAAAAATATCACCCACTTGGAGCCCGCGAAACGGAAGTTTACAACAGTTTTTCTATCAGACAGAGCCGTACTCAAATATTTTGGTCTCCGGTTGAGGTCGCATCATATGCAGATGTTTCATACTCCTGTCGCATGATGGAATGTTCCAGATGTCCACGGACGTTTGAATATCTGATCATACAATGGGCAACGCCCATCGATCGGGTCGATAACATATGTTTGGAAGGCTCCTGCTTGTCGGGAGAGCGGTATACATAATGATTTGAGTAATGGTATACTGAGAATATCTAATTAGGATTGAGTTGATTAGGGATTCCTGTAGTTCATCACGAACACTTGCCAACCGGGTTGTGGCTTAGATTTTTAATGCAACAGAAAAAAATGTGACGGAACCCTTTTGGATCTATCGCTACGTGGTCACGAAAGCATGTGGAAGACGTATTGGTTGTATTTATCTGGAATCATTTCGCCCAGATTGATTGCTTTGTACAAATACCAATCTTACTAAAAGAACACATTAAATTATTGAAGTAACCTTTTAGACAAATTTTAGGATCTAGCTGTTTGATCGATTTATATAAGTACACTAACAAAGTATTGGGTAATAGTTTGGAATCTTTAAAAGCCATATGGAGGATATCGATGTGATTATGGGTTCTAAAACGCAGTTTAATCAGGTTTGATCGAAACTGCGCAAAGAACAAGAAATCTATGATAAGAATGTAATTCATCTCAGAGTACCGAATTTGTGCTGAATTCACTAACTAACAACAAGTTAATTTTTATGAATGAACTGTAGAAAAAGAACACTTTTTCATAGGATCTTGTTTGTTTTGTACATTTTTCGTTTTCTGACTAAATGTACGACTATTATCCACCAATGTTTTTGACTCTGTATTTACCTATATTTAGTTTTATTCAACAACCTTCCTGTTTAAGCTAACCTGATTCGGCAGGGGTTGAGATTCGGCGTTTTTTTGTCTTTCGTGTAGTCGAAAAACACTCATGCTTTCCGATTATCCCGATACAGAAATAAGTAAAATAGGCGCATAATATCACATATGCTTCTTCTTTCAAATACACCTAAGGAAACGGAATTTGAAGAAATGAACTCGTGTCGGATATTTTCACTTCCCTGTAACTCGTTTGTCCCAAGAGCATGTTATCAAATACTTATTCATTCTTGTAAATGAAATGAGGCGGTGAAACCCAAAAACATTTTTTAAATTCACCTGACCATTAGCTCAAGGCACTTGGGGCTGAGTAGCTATGAGTCCAGCGTTCAACTCCAAACCTCAAAGGTAATGGTTCGATTCTCCTCAGGGACAAAAAATTGTACTGAAATTGACGCTTATCGCATAAGGGTAATCATTATAGACTACTGTCGAGTAAATGCCCCATTTGCTGCAGATGTTTAAATCAGTCCCGAACTATGTCAATTTAGAGCATCATACACCCTTTACACACGGACCGGCATGTCCAAATGACGTAACTTTAATATCAAGCACAAGTGTACCCGTAGGCAGGTATTTGGATTTTTGATGGAGGTCAGTTCGTTATGGACAAATATCACTGGAATTGAGCCGTCAGTTTTGAAAATGTTCACTCATAAAATATATTGCATATAGGTTCAAGTTCACCTAAACAGTGCACCGCACGTTATGGTTTTCCAAGGTACGATAACACGAAGATGCGTATTCAGTCAAATATAGATAAGAAGTTGATAATAACAAGGCTTTATACTTCCGTTTATTGAAATAAAATGAAAGGTACTGTCAGTATTCAGTTAGAAAATCGCGGAAGACTGAATTGATGTCAATTAAATGATGATGTATGGTGACCAAGGAAGGGGTCAAATTCAAGAATCATGACACAGTGTGCCGGCGGTCTATGTAGTACCACTGCCACGAAAGGTTTTCTCATGATCACCTTTAATTCTGGTACATTTTTCTGGGAAACAAAATCCAGATAAAAATAGTTTCCATTATGTATCATATGGTACTTGA
This sequence comes from Echinostoma caproni, assembly GCA_900618425.1. Taxonomy (NCBI): domain Eukaryota; kingdom Metazoa; phylum Platyhelminthes; class Trematoda; order Plagiorchiida; family Echinostomatidae; genus Echinostoma; species Echinostoma caproni. The sequence goes on along the minus strand of UZAN01039431.1, from coordinate 153,663 downwards.
ACCCATGGACAATATGTTCCGGGAAACGCATGGCCGGTTCAGTGATTCATATCCTTCTTCATGTTTGCATCTCTGTTATCATCTATAAAATTATTCTTGCAAGCTTCTTACTGATTCCTTATCAGTGATACAATTTTATTCGTACCCAAAGGAGTGCTTTTGAAAAAAGCGCATCGCGAAAACTCGAGAAGAGAATTTTGAAATGTATCATCGGGCGGATGTTGAGTCCCAGAAGGAACTCTTCACTGAAATACTACATAAAATGTCGAAGAAGATATAATGACTATCAAACTACGAGAACTATTCGACTGATGTTTAATTGGCCTCGGGCAATGACTATTCGCCAAAACGATGGGTTTCAATGTTTCTTCACACATTTTGAAAACGCCATGTTGATTATTTTACTAATCCAGCAAATCCAGTGGTCAATGGTGTTGGTTTCAGGTCATTGTTCATATTGTAATCGTCTAACTCTCTGAGAGAAAAGTTCAAGACAACACCACATCGACTCGAGGTCGGTGTATCCTGATTATACACTACGCGTCCAACCGCAGATGCAGCTATCAGTTGTGTTTTCAACAAACTGAAGTAATCAGTTCACTATCTAGATTAATAAAATTAGCTTTGCAGAACTGAAAGCTCTTCGATATGTTATGAGCATAGAGCTGTCCACACAGAGTAAAAAAGGAACCTGCACTGGAATATGGAACCTGAGAACTATTCTCATTTAGGGATCCCGAGGAACTTGATGCTTGCTTCTCTGTCTAGTACAGTGACTCGATATTTGTTGCTTACCTTGGGAAATGGAATGAAAACTTGTGAACCGGGTCCCGGGCTTTTACCTCCTGGCATATAGTTTTTTTTCGTTAAACACAATTAGTTTATCATTACGTCCGTTACAAATTTGCCTTTACCAACGGAGGATAAAAGCATGAGGTAAGTCATCGTTCTGTTTGCATAACTCAATGAGATGCAAATCAATCGTCTTGGAGAGTTACTCTTCCTAAACACTGGCAAAACCTCTTTGGATGGGGCTATTGTTTTATTCCTAGGTTTTCAACTTTGAAATTTTCTGCTCAGAAAATGCCTTGTGCTATGAGACAGTCAACTCCGAAAATGTTTACGCATATCTTCGGTGTTATGCCACTCACTGTTGTGTGTGCTAAATTAAATTTATAACACTCTTCACGCTACGTGATATACCATTCAACTGTCAACTAAAGACGGCTTAATGTTGACGATAGTTGAAATACGTTTGCTGATCCCTTTTAGTGAATAGTGTCCTGAAAACCTTCGCCCACCGAGTACCACATTGTTTTCTATAAAGTCAGTACCTGAAAACTGTTTGTTCAGTGGACCAGGGACACACGAACGATCGCTTTGAGTACAAATTGATGTGCATTTATAAGCGGGTTAGGTAAAAAATTTACCCTCCAGTACAGAATTTCCATGCAAAGGCTCAAATAAGGCACTTACTGGATGTGATTAACAAGGTATAGTTTGTACTTATCCTTTCCAAAGGCACGCATCACTGAAGAGTAGGATCCGATTTTGAGAACGTTCATGTAAAACTGGAGAGAAGCTCAACTATAATATCTTACACGAACTGTACCTCCCTTTGTATTAACTATGGTATTATACTATTCTATTTCATATCTGTACCAAGAATAATATGCTGACAGCATTTTGGAATTGTATAACGTGTTCCGAATAAACCTCAAACAAAGTTAGTTCACTAAACCACAACCTCGTCTGACGTGAACCCTATAAATTACAGGTTCACGAAAAACGTTGTTTCTTTCGTTTGCGATTTCTGCATCTTGCCGGACAATGTTGATAATTGTATGAAACAGGAGGCATTCGCATGTGAAGCCGGGAGCGAAGATATTCCAAAATACATCAATCAATCTTGTTAGCACTCGCAAAACTGTGTAACCTCCACGTTTCTGTTATCTCCGTAATTAGATAAGAAGCACTTCAGTTTAGTCTTGATCTGCTCTTAGTTCACTAACAGTTTGGGCGCCGATAGATTCATAGCCATCAATCACTTCATTGCACGGCTAGTGGCGTGATTCTTGAGGGTTATGTTCAAACCGTTTGAGTCGGTGCATCAATAAGAGCGAGATGCAAAACAAAATGAACCGTTAGTCCCATAAGTCAGTCGTTCAGACCCGTTACGTGGCACTGTAGGTTTCAAAAAGAGGTGCATTATTACTACATTTCTTTATAATGTTATCTTCTATCTATCAGACAGCCCTATCACCCAAATTCAGGTCGATATGTTCTCCACAGGACTAGGACCATTTTTGAATTCAACTGCAAAGGAACTACTATTGTAGCGAGAAGGCGAGCTGGCTGTGAAAAACGTCTATGGATCCAATTCAAAAGCGAACGATGTATGCGTTCGATTACAAACAGTCAATTCTCAATCGCGCGGCGGGATGATTCATGCCTCTTTCTGTGGATCATTCGTTGTTGGTCTTGGTCCGCACTTGGCACGTACGTTGCCTCTTCTTCCACGTGTCATTCCGACTGGTTTGACCCGATCACGGCGCGAGATGCGTTGATCGACAGCTCCGACGTTGTGGCATTCGGTGGATATCTTTCCCGCTAGCTGCGGACTGTCTGTCGATCTGTAATTGTCGATTCGCTGGTTTCGGGTAGCAGTCAACATTGTCTCGCGAGGCACTTCCCGCCGCTGCGTCTGTGTCTGGTCGGATGAGCCCCATTCTTGATTCGTTCGCCTACCAAGACTCTCTTTGTACCACCTTCCATCACACTCGCCCCTCCTCTAAAATGATTACCGCGGGTGTACCACCGCTCCCATTCCTTACCATTTACCCATCTTGCTTGAGGACCCTGATTGATCCGAAAACTGGCGTTCTTCCTCTCCACCTCTATTCTTGAACTTTGCGGTCCCCGGTCCTGTTGTTTCGAGTCTGCCTTGTTTCTCAACTTTTACCAGCTGTCCCGATAAAAACTGCTGCCACTTTTGTAATCGGTGTTCTTTGTCGTACCTTGCCTTGTTGCGCTGCTGGTTGTGTCTGGCTTTCTTAACCGCTTCTCTCTCCAGCTTCTCTCGCTCCTTCGTTGAAAGCTGTTCACCGGATCTTCCGAGTAACGCATCAAGCGGTGTTCTGGGTTCTCAACCGTATATGATTCCGAAAGGGTGGTATCTCTGTTGTGGAATAAGATGTTGTTCTATAGTTGAAAATGATTTCCGGTAGGCTTCCTTCCCAATCACCGCGATGGTTATTGAGCCATTCTTTCATTGTTTTGTTGAACCTTTCAGTCATTCCGTTGGCCTGCGGATGATAGGGGGACGTTCTTGTTCGTTTGATGCCTCAGCGCTCTAAGGTCTCCCGAAAAATGTTGGATTCGAAACACGGTTCCTGATCGGTAATGAGATTTTCCGGAATACCGAATCGTGCAACCACGTTGTCTATAAATATCCGAGCAACCGTTTCTCCTGTTTGATCTGAGGTTGGTACAGCTTCCACCCAGTGAGATACGAGTTCGACCATCACGACAATGTACTTGTTCCCGCTTGGACTAATAGGTAGAATTTCAAATACATTCAGTCCCCAGGTTTGAAGTATTCTCTGGGCGTCTATTGGTTGTATCGGCGGTGTTGATGGTGGCTTGTATTTATTATGTTGGCACTTGGGGCAAGAACAGATGTATTCAATCACTTCCTGGCGCATCGTTGGCCAGAACACGCGACGTCGTAATGAATCGAGAACTCGTTGCTCCATCGTGTGCAACCTTCAACAGCTATTCGCGAAGGCCGGCTGGGATGAATGGCAGTCGCCTAGGTCTCAGTCCGCGTTCCATGTCCACTTCAACCACCAAGGTCTCATTAATTAAATGCAGGCGATCCCAGATCTTCAGTAATTCTCCGATTTCTGGTGAAGTTTCTTCCGGCTTCGTTTTTGACCGCAGATGGTTCGCGCCAGGTCGTATTCTTGCTGACATTTATTAATTTCCATATCGTCCGAAACCATCCGGAAAACTGGGATGGCCTCCGATGGGATACCTTCGTCGTGGATCGGACGCGACAGGAGGTCGGGAATCCCGTTATCTTTACCGTCAACATGTTCAATGTTAAACGTTAATTCCTGAAGAGGATACGCCCTGCGCGTCAGTCTTCCTCTAGGGTCGCGCGCCGTCACCAACCACGTCAAGGGTTTGTGGTCTGTCTTGATGTGAAAGGTGTTCGCAATCAAATACATTCGCCATTTCTCCAATGCCCATACAATCGCCAGGCACTCGTTTTCAGTGGTCGAGTAGTTCCTTTCGGCGTCTGTGAGCAGGCGGCTGGCATATTCAATTACCCTGGAAGGTTGTGACAGCACTGCTCCGATTCCAATATCGCCAGCATCGACGGCCACACTAAAGGTTTCAGCAGGGTTTGGCATTTTCAGACATCTCTCAGAAGCCATAATTATTTTTAGCTCTTGGAAGACCGTCTCCAACTCTGGCGTCCACTCAAATTTCCTGACCTTTCTCAGCAACTGGAACAAGGGGGCAGCCTTTTCAGCGAAGTGCGGTACAAGTTTTGCATCGTATCCTACTAATCCCAAAAAACGACCGCAATTGGCGTTTGGACTTTGGAGGAGAAAAATTTCGAATCACTTCCGCCTTCTCGGGCAGCGGTTTAATTTTACCTCCGCCGACAATATGACCCAAGCAGGTGATTGTGTTACGAGCGATTTGGCATTTCTTTGCACTGAGTTTCAACCCTGCATTTTTGATTCTCTCAAGCACGGCTTCCAGTAGATGCACGTGTTCCTCTGGTGTCTTCAAGAACACTACAATATCGTCCCCGTACACTACAACACCATCCAAGTTTTCCAACAACAGACGTCTGACCGTGGCTAGTGCATTGCACAGTTCGAACGGCATCCGGAAGAATTCGTACTGGTGCCCGTTGACACAAAATGCAGTTTTCTCTCTGTCACTGGCTGCCACTGGTAGTTGTCAATACCCAGACCTCAAGTCAATTAGGGACAGTACACGTGCAGAGTGGAGTTGATCAAATATCTCATCCGTCAGTGGCATCGGAAAGGCGTCTTTTATGGTTACACGATTCAGTTCTCCAAATTCGACACAAAATTTGTAAGTACCGTCAGTTTTTCTAGTGAGCAGCACCTGGGGACGTGTACGGGGTGGAACTTTTACGGATAATACCTTCTGACAACATATCGCGTACCTGTTTCTCCACCTCCGACAGCATCCTGTGAGGTATCCTTCGGTACACAGGTTTACACGTTGCTCTTGGCATTAGTTCTATTTTGCGCTCCACCCAATCTCAAAATCCATACTCGTCGTCCTCAGTAGAAAACAATTCGGAATACTTCTCAACGCATAACTTAACACATGGAATGGAACACTGCGAAACGGCCGACTTCCTTACAACGCTGACGAGAGAATGCGTTTGTTTTCCTGAGTGTAGTTCACGTGCTTGTGATCCCACGAAATCGATGTTAGCATCCACGCGCCTGAGTAGATCGAAACCGATTATAACCACAGTTACACCTTCGATCAAGACCACCTCATGGGTAACGGTCACCCACCAATCCGCACACTGACACATTGTTTACCCATTGTTTACCCCAACCACACGTACGCTCACATTGCACGGTCTCACCGAGACCCTTCCACCTGAGGCACAATGAAAATCCCGGCACCCATATCAATAGCAGCCAACTTTGACCGTCCCAAAATGAAAACCTCGAGCCTTGGAACCCCTCGACCAGTCGGATTAGAAACAGAAAAAATACGGACGAATGTGCCAGTTTGAGCGAAAACGGGCAAAGTGCCCTATACCGTGGCAACTGAGACACCGCTTTGGTCGAACTTGGGCCCTGAAACGTCTCCCTCCGTGTGATCCGCCTTTCAATTCCTCCTTCAGTCTTCCAATTTCTTCCAATATTCGTTCAATCTTATCTTCATTTTCAGAAGCATCCACCCGAGCAACCACGTCATCATGTTGACAGGCTTGCGCAGTCGAAATTAGGCCCTGTGCATCATTCACTCAGCACGCCAACGCAAGTCTCAGTTTGTCTTTCAGCGGTGCCGGCATGCTTTGTATGAACCGGTTTTTGGCAAGCCTCTCCGGTGTTTCGTTATTCGCCTCCGGCAGGCCCAGGGAAATTTGTCGCTTTATGTATCGATAGTGCACCAACAAGTCATCGATCCGGTTGTACTCCGCAGTGTAAAACCGGTTCATCGCCTTCTCGCGGTCACCCTCTTTTGAAAAGTCTGCCACCAATGCAGATTTCAACTTCTACTGATCCCGGGCTTGATTGCTTTCCAAATTCAGATCGTGAGCGGCATTCGCTCGTCCGGTGAGCAGTGCACCCAGCGCGGTGACCATATGCGCACTCCTTTTGATGCCATTGCACGATGCGATTAATTCAAAATCCACTTTTCCACATCTCCGTCTACAAACGCGTTTGGCCAAGGTAACTTCATTGCGTTGTGCGGATTTGGGCGACGGCACCACTGTAACGAGAAGGCGAGCTGGCTGTGAAAAACGTCTATGGATCCAATTCAAAAGCAAACGATGTATGCGTTCGATTACAAACAGTCAATTCTCAATCGCGCGGCGGGATGATTCATGCCTCTTTCTGTGGATCATTCCTTGCTGGTTTTGGTCGTGGGACATATTCAGAGGAAAAAACATTCCTTAAACTCTGATGACTGGCTTTTCACGAAACGCAAACCACCACCAGCGCCACCACCACCACACATTCTGTCTTCTCCTTATGGGGCACTACGGATAGAAATTTCTAGGTTTTTTGGCACCTGTTGTCGTTGACACATAGTTTTGAAGGATCCAGTTGGTTGCAGTAACCTTATAGGAGCCTAGAATTATTTGCAAGAAACAGTGCTTAGCATATGTATGCTGAGTAAATAGATATTACCTTGATGATAACTTTGTCCGATTTCCTCCGTTTATGTGCTCACTGATTTCATTCTAACTAACCAATAGTGAATAGTTGTCAGTCAGGACCGGATATGACAGTGATTGGAAGTGACGTTAGTTTTATTCTAATTGGTGCCTCCAACTCCGGATCTAAATCTTAACTATCAAGGAAACCGTGGAGATAGGCGAGGAGATAGGATGTAGCCATGTAAAATCTTTACCGGGGTTTGGGTACTTATCACAAATAAATTGAGTGGACCAGTGAGGGCAGTTTTTATGTGCTCTAGTATGTCGTCAAGTTATGGAGGTTGCCAATTCTTAAAACGAGGGACTGACNGATTGATCGCATATGTTAGATTATTTCCGGAACGTTTAACCAAGAGGCATGATCCTGAGGACGGTTTGTGGATATAACCCTTCACGTTTTTAGTTAATAAATATGATTATCCTTTATTTGGTCGGAATTGATGCAGTTGTCGTGTAAATGCATGCTCTCGCAGTATTACAATTGATGTAAAATAATCAGAAAGGCAGTTTGATTATAATCGCATTTGAAACTGCTGCCGCATGAAGTACTCAACTATTTTCGTTTTTATTGAAAAAATACTGAAAATGAACGATGTCATGTGAGTTAGTACAAGGTATGTGGGAATGATCATCTCCTCTGTCATATGATTCGAATGACTCCATATGCTTCAAAAAGGACACAAGACAGGGGTGACGTTTTCATTGATTACCAATTTACAGCCCTCCCTTTTGTAGTCTGCATAAATTGAGAGAAGTGCGGTTGGAATTGGTTCACATTCGTAATTTATTGAGGTTGAAAGAACTGTTTGTGGTCTGCACCAGAGAGGAATTGTGTGCCTTTGTGGGTATGTGTATCTATGCAAAACCGCATGCGTGGAGGACAGAGATATGGTGATACCACTTTATAACCGCGCTGCCTGGCGCCGATGAGTTTCCTATCCACTCATCGTTTTGCACGGGTTCAGAAGCAAAAGGTAACTTAAATTATTCAAAAGTAGTGCAATTGAAGGCAGGACAAATTTGAAAAATCATTAAAATGTTCTTGATGTCCAAGTTATGTCCAAAAGAAACGGAAGGAAAAAAATTATCCGCAGCTGAAGACATAAAAGCATGGAACAGAAAACAAAAGTAATATTAGCGGTGGCTGAATCAACTGAAAGCAGAAAAGTTATAAAAATCACTCACTGGGAGAATTAGGAACTAATTAAGATGGGTCCAACCAATCAATAAAAAAATCAATCAATCAATCAATAAATCATTGCATTAGGCTATCGATCCACCGATTAAATATAAGTCGCTTCATCGTTTGAAAATTCAGCTATAGTTGAATATAATTACAAATTTCATCTAATCGACTAGGTAAATGATTAGTGTAGAACGCATAATTTTGACTCCTCAAACTCTCACGATTTTCGGCGTGTAGCAACAGTTAATGTTTTAGCACACTGAAGGCTTTTTCATGACTGGGGCCGCGAAGAAACAAAGGTTTTCACAGGAAACACAGAAGCGGAGATATATGAAGATGGCGGGATTCAAACTCAGAAACCTTAGGTCGCTGTTGTGATTAATTCCCGTTAATCAACAAGGACTGTCGATTCGAAATGTGACCCACCTGAACCACTCTGACAGACCCTCAACAGATTGCTTCAGACGAACACTATGATTTGGCACACATTATTCCTCAGCGTCGGACTGGATCACTCAAAGGTATACACTATATGATATTGGCCTGCTGTACCTTAGGTAATGTATGCTGCACCGAAACAGATACTTGATTTATTCACTCAGGCAGAGTTCACGCAATGTGTTTCATATTGTTTTTCACGTCCTATGTTCGATGAGCATAATTTGGATTGAGGTAAACGCTGGAAAGACCGTTGCTACTATACAATGTCCGAAACGCGTATCCGATCATCCGTCTACACCTGAACTGGGGGTTATCTGTTATTTTTGAGCTAGTTTAGTAAAAATGGAAATGTGTCGGGACTCAGCTACTCACTTCGTCCTTCAGCGAATTCATCAAAAGCAATTACTTCACTGCTAATAAGAGCGCTAAAAGGTGTCATAGTTTGATACGAGTAGTAAACTAATCATTCGATGCAATCATTGCACAACAACGCTTTTTATCTGAATTCCGTTCTCGCTAACTCTCACCCCCTACAACTCAAATAGCAACGTTTGTTTGTTTGGTTTGGTTAGTGCATGGCTGAGAACGAGTTCCATCTGAACAAGTGTTTACTTTTATCAGGATAGATCGATTTTGTTAACATCTTTTTTGCAAGACTAAGGATGAAATAATTGAATTGAAACTCATGTTCTACAGTTATTCAGAGGGACTAAAAACAGATGAAATAGGCCGGTACAAGTCGAAAGATTGCCGTTTTATCCTGGTTGAAATTTGTTAGTTGACGCTGGAAAAACAGACTGATCTGTGTTGAATGAATGTACTTGGAAGTGCTTTTGTTTTAATCATTATTGTCTCATTGCCAAGTGTCATTGTGACGCCAAATTGGTCTTCACACACTCCTAGGGTACCCATTTCCATTCGACACCAAATTTTAAAATCGTTCGATTGATTGAAAATAAAGCATGGCAAGTTAAACTGCAAAGTGGCACAACCCAGTCCCTATTCACATCTGCTGTCGAGCTTCACAAATCTCCCAATCTTCTTTGGACAGATAGTTTCTGTGTTCGATGAAAACAATCAATCAAACAACGTGACTCTGAGGGGTAAGAAAAAAATACCGGATTCTGAAGCATCTGATGCATGTTCGTGTTCTGTGCTCCTCCATTCCCGTACAGGTTGTATGAATGGAAGTGCATACTTGAAGAGTGACATTTAAGATAAACACATCTGTTGTACAGTTTGTACAAATGGAGTTGATTGTTTATTTTCTTATGGACCCAGTACGATGGCTAAGGAAGCCACTGTCTCCAAAGGACAGCTTTCCGATCCCCTAGTTGAACTCAACTTTGACTTTTCATCATTGTCTAACAAATACCATTTTAGTTAGCTCGTTTGTTAACCGAACATGAGGGAATTAAATGATTTAAACATTTCGTCAGTAGGCATGCCCAACGAACGGGCAAGTTGAATTGTTCGTTGTCTGAAAATTATACCCTTACGATGTTGACGTCGCTGTTCTTATCAACAAATAAACAATGCAAGTGCGCATTTGACCGCATTTCTTAATTCTAAATCAGCTGTGCCGGTACATTGCCTGGCTGACTACATTCATAAACAAGGGGGATAATATAGGTGACTGATACAGAGAGAAAAACTGCCAGTCATGTTACACTGGTTAGTAAAATCACACGTAACTCTGTGCTATATAGAGAGTCAACCACACTGCTTCTTTGTGTAAAATATAGAAGCTAACCCATATGCCCAATTTTGCAGTTTACAAGCATAGAATCAAATACAACAGGGTAATGTTTTTATATGTAAATAAATTTAAAGAATTACTAGTAAATTGTGTAAACAATATGTACATTCATGTAATCAAAAATGTTTCACAGATGCATCACTGGTCAAAAGGAACATTGCGATTTATTGAGCTTTCGGGAATGATTCCTTGTCAACATAACTTAGATAACGAAACGTCTATCATTTCACTAGATTTGGGATTTACTGCCAAGCACTTAAAGCGTCTAACAAAGTAGCTAAACTCCGAAATAGGATCTCCTTGATTACCTCCAGCGGTAGTCCGGTAGACTCCACGGTGGATTTTGATCATTATCTACCGTGGCAGTCGGTTTACATGCAAGTTGATAAATAAATATGCCTTCATAATTACGACAGGCACTCAAGTTTGGAAAAGTCTACATTGCCGGCCTGGCTTCGTGATTAAGTTGAAAGAATGCCGACTTCAGTTACCTTGACGATAGGAAACAAATAAAATTAGAAATACGAGAGTAGTGGCGGGTTTGGTTTGTTTATAGCATACGATTGAGTCGTGCGCTGAAAAGCTGGGAAGCACTGGACAGTCGCCTTGACCTGGTTGGGTCTTATCAGCAGTGCTAAGCCATCGACTCAACTGGGGATCGAACCTGGGACCTCACAGGTAGAAAGCAAGCATATTACCCACTCGGCCTCCGGGCAACTGATCACAGTTTTTCTGACCCTCCATTTCTGTCAGGAAACAAGTGATCAGAGTGTGAAAGTTTCCAACCGAGTTATAACTCCGGAGGTTAGTGCTGAGATGAGCGAGGACCGATACTCGCAACAAGCTGGGTTGTGTTATACCGTGTTTATTCAAAATGAGAAGCGGTCTGGTCAGCTGCCCGATGGCCGACTGGGTGGTGTACTTGCGTTCTACCTGTGAGATTGTAGGTTCGATCCTCAGTTGAGTCAGTGGATTCGCACGGTTGATGAGACCCAACCAGGTAGAGGCAGCTGTCCATTGCTTCCCAGCTTTTCAGCATATGCTTCATTTATACTACGAGTGTACCAAATAAAATGCGGAATACTTTAAAACGTGAAATGAAGTTAACAAAAAATATAGAACATTTGTGTTTATTGAATAGAATAGTGCAAAATCCAATTTGGGAAGGAGACATTAGTTGAATCAAAGTTTGTAAGGGTAATGAGAATTAAGGATGATAGGGAAAGCTTTTGTTAAAGTTTGAGCACATGATACCCACAGAGAAAGGATATGGAATTGCATCGCTTAAAAGCCGCCATCCAGAAACAAGGATTATCTAAAAATAATTCTTGATTTCATAAGTGCATGGATGGAAAAACACGCAAACTCTTATTCTAAGATATTAAAAATATCTGATGAATTTTTCTGGTTGCAGAGTTTAGTTTGATTGACAATGGAGTGATTACCCTCATCGTTCTGTGTTAACTTCGGTGAATAGGTGAACACAGAGCTGAAACGGTGAGTAAGTGTGGTGGTGGTGGTGGTGGTGTAACATAAAAGCACAAAAAATATTAGTAATCATCTATATTAGTCAGCTCACGGTATCCATTTCTTTCGATCCCATGTTATCCTCTTCAAACATGTTATTTGATCTGATCTTGAGGTTTCAGTGGACGTGATTAGCTGCGAATATCGTTTNGTGTGTCTAAGCATCATCCCAAAGTAATTGTTAGTCAGCTTGGTGGCTTGTTTGATACCTTACTATTCATCACGCGAAGCCCAATGGAGCATCAAATAGTTCTCTACTCCAAGACCAATCGAGATAGGTTACCGTTTTTATTGATAAATGTTTTGCATTGCATGAAAATACGCACTGCAAACAAAGTAGGAAACAAATCCAAGAGTTGAGTCTCAGTCAAAAAGGATTTTTCTCATATATCAGACTACAGAACGGTAGTAATGTTTTATTTTTAATAACCATAGAATGATTTGTGTGTGGATAAGCATGTTAATATTTCCTTCAATGGTTAAAAATGGAAACTATGGTGAACACCAACCAGATGCATAAAAATAAACAATTAAAATCCTCTTGGAATTTGTCAAGATGTCATAAAGTCGTACAGAACAAGGAGGTAAGTCAAGATTTTTGCATGAACTACTGGTTGACAAAATTTGGGTGAGCTATGTCGATGTAGGGCAGAAGCGGGTGTAAGAAGGTGGGTACCATAAATGAGAAACATCAACACGGAAAGTTTTATTGATGGTGGTGTTCAATTCTTCCACATCTACGGTAGGGGCAAGAAACCCTCCTTCGAAAGAAGGTAAAAGCATTTTATTGTGAGACTTGTGCACTGTCAGGAAGACTAGAATATATACATATATATATATATATATATATATATATATATATATATAT